>CAXIUB010000149.1:0-80905 GCA_964034835.1 Muscina levida | reverse complement strand
TGCCTTCGATAGCGCGATACGTTAGAAATAACTCGAAGTCATGGCTGAGTTTGGAATTCCAGCGTAGGTTATACGCCTTTGCGGAATGACGAAGCCTTAAGTGATGATTGGCAAGGACCTTACGTATCCGTTCTATCACAGGCTTAAAACAAGGCGACGTCCTTTCCTGTGAACTAATTAACTTAGTGATGCTAATGGAGAAAGCTGCAGTAAACACGGAAGCCGCGATGTTCAACAAAAGTCACATGCAACTTGATGACGTAGACTTCATTGGCCGAAAACTGATTGTACTGTAGCTTTTTCGGGTATACAGAAGGTAAATCAACAACTGACCAGACATTCACATATTCGGCAAATCCTAGAAAAGACACTATGAAGCTGCTTTGACAGCCCGATAAGGAAAAAATGACTTAAAGTCATGGCTTTGGTATTCTAGTGCAAGGACCTTAAAGAGAATTATATTCCACACGAAGTCTAAAATAATGCGACAATTTATCGTGTGTTATCTTCAACATATTAATGGTGCTGATAATGAGAAATGCTGCAGTAAACACGAGTGGCACTATATTCAGCAAAAGCCACATGCTACTCGCGTACGCTGATGACGTAGACATCATTGGTTGAAAACTGCGTTATGTGACTGCAGCCTTCTCAAGTATACAGAAGGAATCAGCGAAAATGGGTCTAATGGTGCAAGAGGACAAAACGAAGTTGTTAGTTTCAACGAACAAAGAATCTACTCGTTTGGAAAACTGCGTGAACGTTGACAACTATAATTTCGAAGTGGTAGATTATTTTATCTTTTTCTTCTGACTTCTGACGTTCCCGATACACAGTGGCAGCATATTGCGCATTCCATGGCAACCGCCGCAACAACCGTGCTAGGATATGAAAAGCGGCACTCAGACGAATCCTGGTACGATGAAGAATGTCGCATAGCGTCTGAGGAACAGGATGCTGCTTATATGGCAACGCTACAGCCAATTGTAACCCGTGCTGTTAGGGAACGGCATAAGGAGAAAGTAAAACGGGCGAGACAGCTATTTAGGCGAAAAAAAACGTCAGATGACGGAACGGGAGAACGAGGATATAGAGCGATACAGGGATAGAGGTGAGGCCCGAAAATTTTACCAGAAAGTAAGAGCAAATGGATACGGTAATGGCCTCCCCACCTGTAAGGACAGTGATGGAAATCTGGTCACGGATACGCAGAGTGTGCTGCACATATGGAGAGAACACTCCAGCAACTGCTGGTCCCAGAAGGCAGCGCACGTGAAGTTATCACGCCAATTGTCGACGACGGCTTAGATTGCACACCACCAAGTCTAGCCGAGGTAAGAAGAGCAATATCGCGGCTGAAAAACAACAAAACAGCCGGTGCCGACGGTCTTCAAGTCCGGATCGGGCCTTATCAGTGGGTGCCGTGACATAACCCCACACGGACATAATCCCCAAAACGATTTTGGGGCTTATGTCCGGGCAACTTGGCGGACATAACCCCCAATTTCATTGGGGATTATGTCCGACACTAATCTGCGGACATAAGCCCCAATGGGGATATGACCGAATTTGTTGTTGTTTTTAGTATTTCAGCATATGAAGAGAACAATTTTAAATATTGCTATTGTAGCTAGGGACGAATGCGCTGGGGGGCACGCCCCCCACCGCATCCGCCGTAGCTAGTCTCGTTGCATACTTAATCTGTCTCACTGCAGCACGAGACGAATGCGGTGGGGGGCACGCCCCCCGCCGCATACGTCGTAGTTTGTTAGTTACTTAAAAAGTCACTCTTTTTTAGGGGGTGGGCGTCCGCCCACCCCCATTTCATCAACTTCATCAACCTTTTTCATTACTTTTTAATTTTTTAGTCGCAAAATTAGTTTGGGTGTTATGTCCTTTATATTTGTTGGGGCTTATGTCCGTTATTCCCCCCGGACATAATCCCAAATGCAAATTGGGGGTTATGTCCGCAGAGCGTGGCGGACATAAGCCCCAAAATCGTGTTGGGGATTATGTCCGTGGGGGTTATGTCCGGGCACCTTATCAGTGTGGCTTTAGACCTGGAAAATCAACAACTTACCAGATTTTCACATTTCGGCAAATCCTGGAAAACACCCAAGAGAAACAGATCGACATGTACCACCTTTTCGTCGACTATAAAACTGCCTTCGACAGCCCGATACGGCAGAAATTACTTGAAGCCATGGCTGAGTTTGGTATTCCAGCGAAGCTGATACGTCTTTGCGGAATGACGCTGACTGACACGAAGTTTTCAGTGAAGATTGGCAAGGACCTTACGGAGCCATTCTATACCAGACGAGGCCTAAAACAAGGCGACGGCCTATCGTGCGATCTCTTCAACATTGTGATGGAGATGATAATGAGAAAAGCTGCAGTAAACACGAGTGGCACTATATTCAACAAAAGCCACATGCTACTCGCGTACGCTGATGACGTAGACATTATCGGTCGAAAACTGCGGGATGTGACTGCAGCCTTCTCTGGTATTCAGAAGGAATCAGCGAAAATGGGCCTAACGGTGAACGAGGACAAAACGAAGTTTTTAGTTTCAACGAACAAAGAATCTACTCGTTTGGGAAACTGCGTGAACGTTGACAACCATAATTTCGGGATGGTAGATAATTTTGTCTACCTAGGCTCCGCCATCAACAAAGCAAATAATGTCAGCCTAGAAATCCGGAGAAGAATCCTGCTTGCAAAAAAATGCTACTACGGACTAAGCAAGCGATTCAATGACAGAGCCCTCTCTCGACGAACAAAACTCCAGCTATACCAGATACTAATTCTACCTGTTTTAATGTATGGCTCAGAATCCTGGGTTATGACACAAGCGGATGAATCCGTTCTGGTGGTATTCGAGAGAAAAATACTCCGTATGGGCCCATCATCGTTAACGAAGAGTATCGGCGTCGTATGAATCATGAGCTTACGAGCTGTATACTGACATTGACGTGGTCAAACGCATTAAGGTGCAACGGTTGCGTTGGCTAGGTCATGTTGTACGCATGGACGAAAATGCTCCAGCTCGAAAAGTCTTCGCCAATGAACTCGATGGACGGCGCAGAAGAGGGCGACCTAAACTCCGTTGGAAAGACCAGGTTACTGAGAACCTTACAGAACTCGGTGTGACTAACTGGAGAAGAAGCGCAGAAGATCGAGGCGCTTATAATATTTTTCTACGTGCGGTATATAATCCACTGGGATTGCATAGAAGTACCAGCTAAGTAAGTAAGTAAGTAAGATGATTTTATCTAACTAGGCAGAGGCCTCTCTAAACAAACGAAAGTTCAGCTACATAGACCATATACTGGTTCTACCTGCATTGATGTATGATTCAGAATGCACTAAATTACTCTAATTCTAAGACAATTTCATTGTGTGGGTGGTACACGTGCTGCATTCTTCATTTGGAATGCTGCACTTCCATAAATTCCTTCAGGACTATTATTTGGTCTCTTAGGCACATTATGTGAAAGGATATTAGTGCAATGTAAGTACTCTTACTGTCATAGTGCACACTGAATACTATTTTGACTTCATACAATTGTAATATACAGAGTGCCTCAAAAGAAAGTTTTAACTTTGTGAGTCATTAAAATAATAAATAAGATGCCTTGCATAGAAGTGGTTATCGGTTATGAAAGTACAGTATTTGGGCATTCATATCTCAATATCTTCCAAATTTAAGCCTAAGCGTCCACGACATTCATTTATTTAAGCAGTTATAGTTTCAATGACGGATCGGCAGGTCGATTCCGTAAGGGCTGCGATTTGTTTATAATAATTTATTTCTAATGCACCAGATAAGTCGGTTATAGTTACAAATATTATATTTGAGGTAATTATACAGGCAAAAGTCCATACGTCCATACTTGCTTTTCTATGCACATTTAAAGCACTAGCGAGATTTCGAATTGATAAATTTTGGATCCCCACGAACAGACTGATTTTCACTCTTCAGGTTTTCTGCCGTTCTTATTTACCTCGGACGCACCGATTTTGAATTAGTGATTTACTAACTAGTATCTCAAATTGTTGATCCATTTTCAAAGGGGAAAGATGCTTGACGCATCATTCAAGTTACAAAAACTTAAAATTCTGCGGAATCCTCTATGCACTACAGTCACTAAATCATTGTTAAGTAAAACTCTCGCCATCACAGCGAGCGGTCCTCTCTAGCAAAACGCTCAAAAGTGACAAAATTTCCAAGAGAGGGTTCAAACTACCGGGAAAAGTTATATCGGTAAAAAAGAAGTTATATAACTTCTTATAGTAACATAACTCGAGAACCAATAGTCCAATTTGGCTTAAACAAATTTAAAAAAATTAAAAATTACAATTCCTTTAATCTGTTCATATAACGTTTTTCTATATAAGCGACAGTTTTTCCATACATCAAATGATTTTGAACTGGGTTTATTTTGTAACAGTTACAATAAAACTGTTGTACTTGGTGGCGTGTGATTTAAGTGGAATATTACTTATGATATTCATACGCCACCATATAACAATATAACAAATGAGCCTAAAACGCGAGATATTCCCCTATATGATAGTTACTAACGTCAAATCGATATATCTCGATTCCTAGACGTGACCCTGCGAAACGCCGGGCCACGTATAAATTGTTTTTGACCGATATAACATTTCCCGTTGGTTTCATCCCATTCCGATTCTGACTGTCGCATAGTGTTATCAGCTACTTTTTTAACTTCCCAAAAAAATTTGGAAATTTTTCGAAGAATTAATCTTCAGAAAATGTTATTCCAAAAAAAAATATTTCTTTTATGTAGTTTCATTGATTTTACTTTGGGGTACCCAGGTACCCCTGCCACTTTCTTAAAGGTGTTAAAAGAATATCGATGTGCAACGCACTTCTCAAGGTATAAAATAAAACCACTCCAATGAAAATATAGAAGCAATTAAATGTTAAGAGTTGTCAAAATGTTTGAGCTTTGAAAACCATCTGCATCCATTAAATATATTCACTTGAAAATTAAAAGGGTACCCTGTCACTCACATAAGGGTTAATGAAAACCAACAAAATTAAAGAGCCAGCAAAACAAATTTCTACAAATCTATAGGTATTTATATTTTGTGTTTTTTTCGACTTTACTCCTACGCCGCTACCATTTTTCATATATGTGCGATGCTTTGACTCTCATCTTTCCACATTGATTTACCCTTCCTATTAAAGTTTTTGTCATATATATGATATAGCATAAAATGAACATGAACATGCATGTTCTTATCGGGTCTGAGAGCCGGAAGAAATTCCTTCACATATTCTATTAGAAGGACAATGCCAACGACTGACAATATAGTGTAGAACGGACCATGTCAGAGGAACGTAGGCAATATTGGAAATTTTTTCTTTAAATGGTTTGAGGTTTCGATAATTTTTTCCAATTGTTTTGCCATGCTAGAGATATTCCTTAAGTGTTTCATAGCAAGGAAGAGAAAATGCTTACACTAGATGAAACAACGACCATGATGATGTAGGTGGTGTTGGAAGTGGTAGTGGTGGTGCTGCTGCTAGTGTTAGTAGCGGTTGGAGCAAATGAGTGTATTTGACTTTTAGTGTCCACTTCCTTTTATAATAGGATTATTTACTGCCTTGATGACTGTGGTCGTTTCGAAGGGGTTAGGGAGGGTGCCTACTGACAAAGAGGTAGCAAAGTATGACGGCCATATCAGAAACGTGCTCGATTGTTTAAATTTTGTCACAGCTGTAGGACTCCTCCACCTTCTTTGCCTGCTAGGAAAGGAAGGTCTTCTCTAGCCGCCAGGACTATCGGGTGTCAATGTCTGGCTGTGAACTCTGATGAATAGTTTGTTGTACTGTTGTGTCTCTCTCGACTAATAATGTTCAATTTAAAGTGTTACTTGTTTGTTTGCAGTCGAGGACCTTGACGTCGTCTGGTTCTCGTACCAGACATTTGATTTTCTAATGAAAAAGGGATCAATTGAGTTTTATTTGTTTTTTTTTTTGTTTGCTCTCTATCTTTTAATATTATTATAACGTGCTCTGGCATAAAATTATTTTTATTACATATAGAACTTTAGGCATCTCTGTAGATTACAGCGACACCTTATTTATTGTTAGTAAACGAGTGCAAGCAGGAGGACGACAACATCATCATCATCATCCATGTCGTCGTTGGTATCTATTTTTTGAGCTTTCACAAAATATTTGACAGTTTTAGCTTTATGCAATTAAATTGCTACATAAATATTGATGTAGCTTTTTCAATCGATAAAGTAGGAGGACAAACTAGCATGTGAGATATCACAGGAATAAATCACTGTGATGGTTGTCACAATCAGTTTCATATATGCTTCGGAAATTCGCAAAACAAAATTACGTTAGCAATGTGATAATTATACCATCACCCTTAGGGATGAGGGTATATATCATTTGATACGACGCAAAAGTGTAACACATAGAATAAGTCACTTAAGACCCTAGGTATTTTTGAACCAAATTCGATTCATGACTTTTTGAGTCGTTTGAGTCATGTCCGTCTGTCTGTCTGTCTGTCTGGCTGTCCGGCTAGTGCGCACGATAACTTTCGAAAAACGCAACCAAATTTTTTGAAATTTTGCAGGAGTTAATATTTTCTTAAAACTAATTACGGTATTGCAAATGGGCTACAAGGCCTCGCCCCTTCTGGTACCTCTGATACAAATACATCATTCCGCCCACTTTAGAAATCGAGTTATAATATCAATACACGCAACGGGATCGTACCCAAATTCTGTATTTGGTAAACCTATAACAGATAAAGTTTTGAAAGCCTAGCCACGCCCGGGCTTGGTACCTCCCATACAAATCTACCTTTCCGCCCACTATAGAGATGGAGGAATAATATCAATAAATCAAACGTATATAGCAGGATATAGTTTTGAAGAAAAAAAAACTGTAAGCCTTTCCACGCCCCATCTGTTACCCATACACATCTGGTACCGCCCACTTTATAAATCGATAAATATTATTAAAAGACCTAACGCGATCGTTCCCAAATTCTGTATTTGGTAAAGTTCAAGCGGGATAAAGTTTTGGATAAAATCTGGAAGTCTCGACACGCCCCTTCCCCCTTGGGGAATGGGACTTTGCCCAGAGGCTAAAAGTTACTGATTGTCACTCACTTGTGAGTGACCAGAATCGATTCCTTTGCGGCACTGTCCAAGCAGCTAACTACTTCCCGTCTTAGACCAAGTATTCCCTGGGCAATGACTTTAAAGCAACCGCTTAGAAGTTAGCTAGAGTTAGAAGGCGAAACGTTGAGTAACCTAATCGGCATGCTACCACCGATGCGTCTTAGGAAGTAGGTAACAGAAGTTACTGAAGCTCAACACAGGCTCTCCTAGTGGCTTTGGCAGCCCCAAGAAACTAGGATCGGGAGCGGTGGCCTAATAAGCCACTCTCCTTAAACAAAATTTATTATGAAAACACGGAGAATAAATAAAACAAGAACCCCCCCAAATGTTGACGACCCCCGCAAACGATATAAGGACCATGATTTAAGGATATGCACTTGGAATGTCCGAACTCTTTACAGAGATGGTGCCTCTATCCAACTGGCGGATGTCCTCGACAAATACAAGGCTGACATCACCGCCATACAGGAAATGAGATGGACGGGACAGGGATGCACACGACGAAAGAACTGTGACATATTTTACAGCTGGCATGCAGAAAGACACGAATTTGGATGTGGTTTCATAGTCGGCAACGCCTCTACTTCTGACGTTCCCGATACACAGTGGCAGCATATTGCGCATTCCATGGTAACCGCCGCAACAACCGTGCTAGGATATGAAAAGCGGCGCTCAGACGAATCCTGGTACGATGAAGAATGTCGCATAGCGTCTGAGGAACAGGATGCTGCTTATAGGGCAACGCTACAGCCAATTGCAACCCGTGCTGTTAGGGAACGGCATAAGGAGAAAGCAAAACGGGCGAGACAGCTATTTAGCCGAAAAAACCGTCAGATGAAGGAACGGGAGAATGAGGATATTGAGCGATACAGGGATAGAGGTGAGGCCCGAAAATTTTACCAGAAAGTAAGAGCAAATGGAGACGGTAATGGCCTCCCCACCTGTAAGGACAGTGATGGAAATCTGGTCACGGATACGCAAAGTGTGCTGCACGTATGGAGAGAACACTTCCAGCAACTGCTGGTTCCAGAAGGCAGCGCACGTGAAGTTATCACGCCAATTGTCGACGACGGCTTAGATTGCCCACCACCAAGTCAAGCCGAGGTAAGAAGAGCAATATCGCGGCTGAAAAACAACAAAGCAGCCGGTGCCGACGGTCTGCCCGCAGAGCTCTTCAAGTCCGGTGGAGAGGAGCTGATAACGAGCATGCACCAGCTACTGCGCACGGTTTGGCTTAAAGAGTGCATGCCCGACGATTGAAATGTAAGCGTATTATGCCCTGTGCTGAAAAAAGGTGATCCAAGTGTGTGCTCCAACTACCGCGAGTTCAGCCTTTTACCCATCGCATATAAGGTCCTGTCGAGTGTGCTATGTGAGAGACTAAAGCCAGTGTTATCCAACCTGATCGGGCCTTATCAGTGTGGCTTTAGACCTGGAAAATCAACAACTGACCAGATTTTCACACTTCGGCAAATCCTGGAAAAGACCCAAGAGAAACAGATCAACACGTACCATCTTTTTGTCGACTATAAAGCTGCCTTCGACAGCCCGATACGGCAGAAATTACTTGAAGCCATGGCTGAGTTTGGTATTCCAGCGAAGCTGATACGTCTTTGACGAGGCCTAAAACAAGGCGACGGCCTATCGTGCGATCTCTTCAACATTGTGATGGAGATGATAGTGAGAAAAGCTGCAGTAAACACGAGTGGCACTATATTCAACAAAAGCCACATGCTACTCGCGTACGCTGATGACGTAGACATCATCGGTCGAAAACTGCGGGATGTGACTGCAGCATTCTCAGGTATACAGAAGGAATCAGCAAAAATGGGCCTAACGGTGAACGAGGACAAAACGAAGTTATTAGTTTCAACGAACAAATAATCTACTCGTTTGGGAAACTGCGTGAACATTGACAACTATAATTTCGAGGTGGTAGATAATTTTGTCTACCTAGGCTCCGCCATCAACAAAGAAATTAATGTCAGCCTAGAAATCCGGAGAAGAATCCTGCTTGCAAATAAATGCTACTACGGACTAAGCAAGCGATTCAATGACAGATCCCTCTCTCGACGAACAAAACTCCAGCTATACCAGATACTGGTTCTACCTGTCTTAATGTATGGCTCAGAATCCTGGGTTATGACACAAGCGGATGAATCGGTTCTGGCGGTATTTGAGAGAAAAATACTCCGTAAAATATATGGGCCCATCATCGTTAACGGAGAGTATCGGCGTTGTATGAATCATGAGCTGTACACTGACATTGACGTGGTCAAACGCATTAAGGTGCAACTGTTGCGTTGGCTAGGTCATGTTGTACGCATGGACGTAAATGCTCCAGCTCGAAAAGTCTTCGACAATAAACTCGATGGACGGCGCAGAAGAGGGCGACCAAAACTCCGATGGAAAGACCAGGTTACTGAGAACCTTACAGAACTCGGTGTGACTAACTGGAGAAGAAGCGCAGAAGATCGAGGCGCTTATAATATTTTTCTACGTGCGGTATATAATCCACTGGGATTGCATAGAAGTACCAGCTAAGTAAGTAAGTAAGTAATATTTTTCAAAACGAAATTATGGGATTGTAAATGGGCAAAATAGCCCCACCCCTTCTGGTACCTCCTATACAAAATTACCTTTTTTTGGAAAATTTATATTTCTCCTATAACTTCCAAACGGACCCTTGAGGGGTAATCAAAATTGGTCGATTAATTTATGTTATTATAGGAGGCAAAACTCCAGCAAACCTAACTATTTGACACACCCCTTCTGGTAGCTTCCCTACAAATGACCGAACTCACACCCATAGTCTTACATAGAGTGTTCAAATACCTCCTTTTTTTAGAAACCCGGTTTCCGAGTTATTCGAAAAATTGATTTTTTAGAAAAATCGGATTTCGAATACAGCATTTTAAAGAAAACCGGTTTAACCGGTTTTTTCGGTTTTTTCCTAAAAAGTTAAAAATACTTATAAAAAAATGCATTTATTTTATTTATCAATACACCCAATCCGATCGTGCCCAAATCCTACATTTAGTAAAACTATAGCAGGACAAAGTTTTGGAGAAAAAACTGGAAGTCTAGCTACGTCCCATGTGGTACCTCCCATACCCATCAGGTACCACCCACTTTAGAAATCGATTAATATTATTAATAGATCCAACGCGAACGTGACTAAATTCTGTTTTTAGTATTGCTCAAACAGAATAAAAATTTGGAGATTCAATTTGGAAGCCTAGCCACGTACCTGCTGGAACCTCCCAAACAAATGCACCATTCCGCCCACTTTCAGGGATGGAGTAGCCACGCCCCATCGGAGACCTTCCATACAAATGTACTATTCCGCCTACTCTAGAGATGGAGTAGTAATATCAATACACCCAACGTGATCGGCCCCAAATTCTGTATTTATTAAAGCTAAATCAGGATAAAGTTTTGAAGAAAAAAATGTTAAGTCT
Organism: Muscina levida; assembly: GCA_964034835.1. NCBI lineage: Eukaryota > Metazoa > Arthropoda > Insecta > Diptera > Muscidae > Muscina > Muscina levida. Next base: position 70,262 of record CAXIUB010000149.1, on the reverse strand, counting down.
ATCCACGCCCCTTCTGGTACCTCCCATACAAATGTACCACATCGCCCACTTTAGAAATCAAATAATGATACCAATATACTAGAAAGTTATATGTTTTACTGAGGGTAAGGGTATATGTAAGTCGGCTTACCCGACTGAAACTTTCTTACTGCTTAAAATAGTATTTAAGAAATAATATGCAATTTAAGTGTTCAATTTTGAGTAAATTCTTCTGTTTCGTTTTTATAAAGCTTGATACAGAAAACACGCGCTCATTTATTGTGGAAGTAGGATTTATTGGCAAAAGAGCGTTTAGAAGGATGTTGAGCTTTTCTGTCCTTTTATTAAATCTATCGAAATAGTTGAAATCATCATATAGGCTTCTGTCATTGCAATTTGTTTTCAATGGTGAATTTTGGATGTTATTTATTGTCATGTTTAAATCGTTGCAATGACTACCATTAGGAGATTCCCCCATCTCACAATCTGAACTGTTAATAGACTCTGCCGTTGTTGGGGAAATTGCAGGATAAAGTCTTTTAAAAAGCTCGTTAGCAAATTCCATCGTTTCCGCCTTTTTATACTACTTTACACAGGATTAGCTTGTAGGATATTTTCCGGTCCTAATACATATAATTAGGGTATTCAACGTTTGTAAACGAGAATGTTTTTAGAAGCTTTATTAAGTTTTAAAATTCAATTTCAAATTAATTTAGAAAAAAAATTTTACATTTTATAATCGAGAATGTTTTTAGAAGCTTTGTAAAATTTTAAAATTCAATTTTAAATTATTTTAGAAAAAACTTTAACGTTTTATAAACGAGAATGTTTTTAGAAGCTTTTGAAAATTTTAAAATAAAATTTCATATTAATTTAGAAAAATCTTTTAACATTTTATAAACAAGAATGCTTTTCAAATGCTTTAAAATTCAATTTCAAACTTATTTAAAAAAACCGAGTACCCGAAGGAAAAAACTCGGTTAAACCGGTTATTCGAAAATGGCATTTTTGCAAAAACCGGCATACGGTTTTAAATAAAACAACCGGTTTACGGTTTTTCGGTTTCGGTTTTGAACACCCTAGTCTTACATACATATCTTTTTTTGTAAGTACACTGAATTCAGTCAAATTTTTCGTAAGTTGTACGTATGAAAATTTGAGTCTGGAATGAATAAGGACTGTATCGGTTCATCCCTTTTGGTATCCCCTATCAAAATTAAATTTTTTTGAAAAAATAATATTTCTCATATAAATTTCAACCCGGCACCTCCTACACAAATAAGTAAAGTTTTGGACGATTTTGCACCACAAGCAGGTGAAAAGTTATACATAAGTAATTTTATTTTAACCCTGCTATTATGTTGGGGTCATTTGATGACCCAAATCGTATTTAACGTTGTATTATTTCAAACTGGTAGGATATTTTTGAAAGTTCTTACTGCTCAGTGCATAATTTTTTGAAATACATAGAATTCAATTAATTTAAATGACATTTTAGGCTTAGACCACTTTTTATTGCAAGTGTACACACATATCATGTTAGGGTCATATTATGACCCCTTATACATTTTGCCAATCGGTGGCCAGTTGTTCTGAACTCTAACGTGCAGGATATTTCTGCTCTCAACTCTTTTATAATGAGGGCTGAAATTAACCCTCAAAGGCAAGAAAACAAACTGCACAAAAGGAGCATATTTTTAGAGCAACCCAGCTAAGCCTTGGTCTAAGATCATATCAAAAGGCGCAGTAGACTTTCTGGAGCAGAAGCCTATGCATCATTAGTACAAATAATTCGACCAGAGGACAGGGCATAGCCATCTGCGCATTTGAACGGAAAATGTGCAAATTTTGCCCGTCGAAGAAGAAAACCACGAAAAAATTTTCAGTTGGGGAAACCTACTTGCATATACCCTCAGTAGAACATACAATTTTCCAGTATATTGAATTTATATAAAGTGGGCGGAATGACATTTTTGTATGGGAATACAAGATGAGGCTTGTCTAGACTTCCAGTTTTTTTTCCCAAAACTTCATTCTGCAAGAGCTTTATTCAATACAGAATTTTGGCACGATCACGTTGGGTGTATTGATATTATAACTCGATTTCTAAAGTAGGACTAATGGTACATTTAGATGGGAGGTACCAGGAGGAACTTGGCTAGACTTCCAGATTTTTTCCCCAAAACTTTATTCTGCTTTAGCTTTACTAAATATAGAATTGGGGCACGATCTCGTTGGGTGTATTAATGATATTAATCGATTGCTAAAGTGGGCTGAGTGGTACATTTGTATGGGAGGTACCAGAAGGGATGTGGCTAGGCGTCCACATTTTTTATTCAAAACCTTATCCTGCTTTAGCTTTGCTCAATACAGAATTTGGGCACGATCTCGTTGGTTTTATTAATAATATTAATCGATTACTAAAGGGTGCGGAATCAGATGGATATGGGAGGTACCAGAACTTAATCCTGTTATAGCTTTACTAAATACAGACTTTGTCTACGATCGCGTTGTGTGTATTAATATTAGTACTCCATTTCTAAAGTGGGGGGAGCGGTATATTTGTATGGGAGGTACCAGAAGGGGCGTGGTCATATAGCTCATTTACAATACTGTAAGTAGTTTTAGGGAAATATTAACCCATGCAAAGTTTCAAAACAATTTGTTGCGTCTTTCAAAAGTTATCGTGCATACCAGCCAGACAGACACCTACTACGAGTAGGTTTACTGAGTGTATAACATGAATAAAACTTGTTTGTCCATCACACCGACCCACAATTTCTCTAACGACATCTTATTGTTATGATCACAAGCTTTAAACATTTATTTTAAACTATAGAAATATAAATTTTCTCAATAAAACTATATGGGGTCATAATAAGACCCAAACATAACGTGTGTGATTTTTTCTAACATAGTAGCAGGGTTAATTAAAAATCTATTAATTTCAATAACTCAAGACTTAAACAATATCTTATATTGGGTGATGGTATTTATCAGTCAGTTTACCTGACCGAAATTTCTTTACTGGTTATATATATAGTTTAGTGTACGCAATAAAATTTTATAGCTTTTTGAACATTAGTATAGTTTGTTTATAATGTATTCTATGATTAGAAATTTAGCATTTTGTGATTGACGTAAATTTAAACAAGATTCTTAAGCTCTGTTTTGTCCGTTTAACTTAATCCTAAAATAAATTTCGTTTAGTGTCAATTCCATACCTTAACAACAAGGATTCTATGTAAAAAAAGTAAATGAATTAATACTGGAATCTAAAGTCAACAAAAGTAATACAACACTGCAGCTCTTATAACATAATTATGAACCACATTCATTTGTTTTTCGTTTACAACAACAATTTGAATGACCAAACTTTAATCCCTTTTCTCGGTAGCCATTAAAAAAAAGTTATAATTAAACATTTCACATGCTTCTACGATAGCAAATGTGTATCTACTTAATTCAATAATTTACACTAATACATGAACATAACTTAATGATTACTGTATGAATTTAACATCAAGTATAATAAACATTTGCCAATAAAGTCAGTTGCATCTAATAACAAATTGGATCCGTTGTATGTGATGGTTGGCTTTTAATCGAGTATTCATTTTGTACTACTGATGATGGGAATGACACAAAAAACAAGAGTCCTTTGTACAGTATGACTGTGTGATTACGAAACTACATATTTGTATTTAGTGAGTGTTGATTAAATTTAATTTTACAAGTGAATATTGAATTTATTACGTAATTTTGTATTTATTGACATTATAGTATGCAATATGCATGTGCATGTATTGATGTGGATGCGTGTGTGTGAATTTTGGATAATCATCACTTGTTTCACAGTAATCAAAGCTCCATAACATTATACATAACCTCAGTAGCGTATTTATGGTCTCAAAGGCCATCTACATTTATTTTCATATATTTTAGGGTGAGATTGTAAAATGAGATGAGAAGTAATTCTACTAGAAGAAGAAGGTTAGGTTAGGGTAATTCGGTAGCCGTGTTCGAAATAGCTTACTTAGGTCCTAGTATAGGTCCCGTTGTGAAATTAATTTTCGCACCAATTATTCCTACTCTATTCGGTCAACGTCGCACAGTGGTTCAGAATCGTTTTTCATCGGCCAAAAGTCTGTAACTTTTGAACCAAAAGAGATATTTTCGAAATCTTTCCTTTGATAGCGAGATTATTTCTTGAATTTTCATCCATACTAATATCGATGTGTGCGTGGATTTCGGATAATCATCACTTGTTTTACAATAATAATAGCTCCACAAACTTACACATAACCTCAGTAGCGTATTTTTGGTCTCAAAGTCCATCTACATTTATTTTAATATATTTTAGGGTGAGATTGTAAAAGTAGATGCAAAATAATTTTACTTAAAGAAGAAGGTTAGGTTAGTGCAATACCGTGGCCGCGTTCGTCAATGCTCACTTAGGTCCCAGTGTAGGCACCGTTATGAAATAAATGTTCGCACCAATTATTCCTACTCTATTCGGTCAACGTCGCACAGTGGTTCAGAATCGTTTTTCATCGGCCAAAAGTTTGTCACTTTTGAACCAAAAGAGATATTTTCGAAATCTTTCCTTTGATAGCGAGATTATTTCTTGAATTTTTTCTTTAGTTAAAATTTTATTAAAATCTGTTAAGTAGTTGTTGGAAAATTTAAGGTCATGGTTAAACTTTTGATATGTTTGAACATTTAGTATGAAAATGAGTGATTTTTGTTTTTAAACTGTTTTCAAACTACAAAAAACGTTTTTATAATATCTAGAATAATTCTGTGATCAGGTTTCTAGTTTAACATCTCTACATGAGGTTCAACTAGAACCAGTTTGAAGACAAAAAAAAAAGTATTTTTAAAAAGTATTAGCACCTATATAACCATATACTGATAAATCATCACGTTATGGGCGATATGTCTAACCCTTATTCTGTACTTAAAAAAATTACGTATACTGTATTTATGGGTCAATTTTGCCCAATACATACTTATTTGAATATGTATTTAAATTTTTTAAAATAGTTCGACCCTTTTTTTAAAGAAATAATGCTTTTACAATGATTTTTGCACACAAACTTGCATATTTGGAATATTTTTTAAGTATTATATACTTTTTGAACATTTGGGGTATACAACAACAGCCGCTCGTAAGGTTTTTATTTTGCAAGTCACTTGTTGCAGCAGGATTTAAACAGCGTACGATTGCTTTAGCTGAGTTGCTGGAATAAATATGATCTCGCCGAGATATTCCCTGTGGTACAAGAGGCCTGCCTAATTCTTACAAAAATATAAGACGTCAGACATTATTTTTATACCATCAAAACCGAAACCGAAAAACCGTATGCCGGTTTTTGCAAAAATGCCATTTTCGAATAACCGGTTTAACCGAGTTTTTTACTTCGGGTACTCGGTTTTTTTTAAATTAGTTTAAAATTGTATTTTGAAACTTTACAAAGCTTCTAAAAGCATTCTTGTTAATAAAATGTAAAAAGATTTTTCTAAATTAATTTGAAATTTTATTTTAAAATTTGCCAAAGCTTCTAAAAACATTCTCGTTTATAAAACGTTAAAAGTTTTTTCTAAATTAATTTGAAATTGAATTTTAAAATTTTACAAAGCTTCTCAAAACATTCTTGTTTATAAAATGTAAAAAGTTTTTTCTAAATTAATTTGAAATTGAATTTTAAAACTTTAAAAAGCTTCTAAAAACATTCTCGTGTACAAACATTGAATACCCTAATTATATGTATTAGAACCGGAAAATATCCTACAAGCTAATCCTGTGTAAAATAGTATAAAAAAGCGGAAACGATGGAATTTGCTAACGAGCTTTTCAAAAGACTTTATCCTGCAATTTCCCTAACAACGGCAGAGTCTATTAACAGTTCAGATTGTGAGATGGTGGAATCTCCTAATGGTAGTCTTTGCAACGATTTAAACATGACAATAAATAACATCCAAAATCCACCAGTGAAAACAAATTGCAATGAGACAAGCCTATACGATGATTTCAACTATTTCGATAGAATTTTTAAAAGGACAGAAAAGCTCAACATCCTTCTAAACGCTCCTTTGCTAATAAATCCTAATTCCACAATAAGTGAGCGCGTGTTTTCTGTATCAAGCTTTATAAAAACGAAACAGAAGAATTGACTCAAAATTGAACACTTAAATTGATTAATATTTTTTAAATACTATTTTAACCAGTAAGAAAGTTTCGGCCGACCCTTACCCTCAGTAAAACCTATAATTTTCTAGTATATTGATATCATTACTCGATTTCTAAAGTGGGCGAATTGGTACATTTGTATGGGAGGTACCAAAAGGGGCGTGGATAGACTTAAAGTTTTTTTCTTCAAAACTTTATCCTGATTTAGCTTTAATAAATACAGAATTTGGGCCCGATCACGTTGGGTGTATTGATATTACTACTCCATCTCTAGAGTGCGCGGAATAGTACATTTGTATGGAAGGTCTCAGATGGGGCGTGGCTAGACTTAAAAATGTTATCCTGATTTAGCTTTACTAAATACAGAATTTGGACACGATCACGTTGGGTGTATTGATATTACTACTCCATCTCTGAAGTGGGTGGAATGGTGCATTTGTATGGGAGGTTCCAGCAGGTACGTGGCTAGGCTTCCAAATTGGTTCTCCAAATTTTTATTCTGTTTGAGCAATACTAAAAAAAGAATTTGGTCACGATCGTGTTGGATCTATTAATAATATTAATCGATTTCTGAAGTGAGTGGTACCTGATAGGTATGGGAGGTACCACATGGGGCGTAGCTAGACTTCCAGTTTTTTCTCCAAAACTTTGTGCTGCTATAGTTTACTAAATTGGGACCGGCTGTGGCATAGTGGTTAGAGCACGCGACTACCATGCGGGAGATCACAGGTTCAACTCCTGGCTCCAGTCATCTAAAAAGAAAAAAAAAATTTTTTTCTTTCATTGTCGGCTCCCCTCGAATGTTGTCTACAGCAACTTCGCAGTATTAGTGTGAGTCAATCAGCGTGTCTAGTAAGAGCTTCTCAAACAGTGACATTTGCATTCGTCGATAAACAAGTAGATGCCGTTAGTTGTGAATCTAAAAATAGAAAGCGTGTTAATTCACAACAACGCGAGAAGCTATCCCATACCTCATTAATGGGGTGTAAATGGAAAATTAAGTTTTTTTTTTTAAGTTAAGGATTTGGGCACGATCGGAAGCATTTTTTTAAACCAAATTATTTTTTTTATAAGTATTTTTAACTATTTAGGAAAAAATCGAAAAAAAACCGGTTAAACCGGTTGTCTTTAAAATGCTGTATTCGAAATCCGATTTTTCTAAAAAATTAATTTTTCGAATAACTCGGAAACCGGGTTGCTAAAAAAAGGAGGTATTTGAACACTCTACCATCAACCTTAGGGATGATGGTATATATCATTCTTATTCCAGTCTTGATTTATTGAAGTAAATAAATAATATATTTTGTAATGTCCAACATATTGTGGAATAGGTTTGAGAGCCATCGATTAGATTTGCGCCTGCAAGTGCAATTTCTGGCCAATTAATTTATCAATTCCTGACTTCGTGTCATGGCGTTAGTATGATATAATAAGCTTACTAAAATAACAAACCTATTTTGCTTGTGTACGACGAAAAATGCGAAAATGGTTGTCTTATTTTCTTTATAGTTTTCTGGTATATTTTTCATGTCCAATTTTATTAGCAGAAGGTACGTTTTATTTTTTCGGACTGGAAAAGCAAGGTCTCGTTTGAGTAGTTAATTTCGAAATCCTTAGGATGTATGCAAATTGTGTCATATAACTTTTCGATATTTCAAATCTTTAACTAAATCCAAAAAATTTCAAATATCTTATTCCGGGTTTCAGTTTATAACTTTATGTGTATGTGTTTGCTTGCAACAACCATGTATAATTTATCTGAACATCACATAGAGCCCAGAATCTTATCCCATATTTGCCGGGCTTAGATGGTATATATTCCATGAAAGGGCTACGTTCACGGTATGTAACTTATTGTTCACCTACGGCCCTACTTTCGCCAGGAATAACACATTATTCTAAAATTTCCTTCCCAGTGATACCAAAAGTCACTTATAAGAGCTAGTTTATCTCGCTCTTGTCTAAATTTCTGTCTGACTTTTTATCGAAAGGAGAACTCGGAGTACATTCTGAAATCGTTGCCTTCGATATTGGCCCTTATCATCTCACAAACTTACTAGCCACACCACGAGATCGAAATACATACGAGCTAAGAGAAGAACGCGCAAAATTTCGTTGATATTTGTATTGGACAATATTGACCCATAAATGCAGTATCCGTAACTTTGTTCGTAGGCCACATCCAAAAAGAGTATTTAACTTAATTGAACTTTTAAGACCAAATTTAGGTCAAAAAAATAATTATCAGAAAATTTCACGAATCAGTTTTCAGAACGTCCAAAGTTATAAGAACTCAAAAACGGTTTGGGCAATTTTGACCCATTAATAGAGGATAAGGGTTAAATGAAATACCTTATTTATTAATTTGTGTTAGTGTATCATTCGATACTTTGGCTAAACGATCAGAAAAGATTTTTTATTGTTGATACGCATTAGGATGACGCGTTTCGAACTCCATGACGAGTTCATATACCTTATATAATATATTATTTGCCTGCACGTGGGGCGTAAACGGTTTATTCATTAGTTAGCGTTCAGTTAACGTTTACTGGAAAATAATTATTTTCCATATATTTGGTATTTTGTATAAGAGATACACGAAGGGTTCGGCCCATATGGTTTATTTTCATACCTGAGTCATATTACAATAATCATATATCTTTCGCAAAATATGATGGAACACTGAATTCCTTCATATGTTACTTAAAAAAGGATATAAATGTAACACTAACTATGAGAGTGAATTCCGTGATTTGTATGGGAGGTGTCAGAAAGGGTGTGAAAAAGATTTTGGTTTATCTACTATGTTAGTAAAATACAATTCGAAATAACCCCCAATTGCCCGTTTGGAATTTATGAAAATAATTATTAACCCAAAAATAGGTAATTTTGTATGGGAGGTATCAGAAGTGGTGGGGCTATTTCAATTCCATTAATTCATTTTGGATAGTATATTTTTGGTTAAGGTTTACTCAACTTATCCTGCCCACCAACCATCCAGCCAGTCAGACGAACATGCCCCAATCGTCTTTAAACTTTTTCTCGTAACAAATGATATATATCATCATCTCAAATGTTCGCGAATCTATCTTGAGCCGATTGCTCTGAGGGATGGTACCGGTTTAATACCTTTTTAGGATTATTTCTAATAGTTTGAAATTCGAAGAATCCCTTCATATCATACAACTATCCCATTAAATATATATTTACCCTAATTTTCGCGATTTTACTTTGAGCCTATTGGTCTGGGTGATGATACCAGTTTTATCCCTGTTTGGGCCTTTGTAGCCTTAAACTACAAATTTGGAAAAATATGTCCACTCAACCCACTGATTCTATAGAATCAGCTTTTTGAATTTGCTATTATAGCTTCAGCGGTTTGGTCTAGATGATGGTACCAGTTTTATATATTTTTGGGCCTATTTACCCCTAAACTATGAATTTCGAAAAATCTCTTTGCACGACACACCCATTCATATAGATTTCGCGATTTTACCTCGACTCGTTTGGTCTGGGTAATGGTACCAGTTGGACCTTTTTTACCACTAAAGTGCGAATTTTGAAAAATCTCTTTGTGCAGCTCTAATTTTATAGAGAGAATCCGCTTATTGTTTTTCGTACCAGTTTTATCCCGTTATGGGTCTTTCTTTACCCTTATAGAACGAATTTTAAAAATCTCTTTGTGATGCTCTCTAATTACATAAAGAGAATTCGCTTGTTGATTTTGCGATTAACAAGGTAATATTGGTAATTCTTCACGCTTTAATGGCTTTAAACTTGGAGGGGAGTTGCTGGTCGCTGATAACGAAACCGGTGTTAGTTTTTTTAAGGCGTATCCAATATGGCTGACAAGGATTTTTTGACACGTAAGCCTCCTTGTCGCAGTCCAAGTCATATATAGATATTACTAATATCGACTATGCATATTTTCACTCCCAATAAAACCCGGTTTCTGATAATATTGAACATTTACATTGTGGTGACAGCAGAAGATTTACGGTGAATGAGTATTATTCTCTCAGTTTGCTATTATAAGCCTCTTTAATTATATTAAGCTAAAAGGAAATTGTTATACTCGCATTGTATGATAACTAACAGAATGCATTTTATGAGACGGGCCTTGACGAATCCGCTATTGGGATCTCATTTTATTTTACAACACATCGATGTGTGGACACAAACACATCATTTGAATACTAAGTAGTAATAGGGCAAATCAAATGCAATTGTTCTGCATTTGCATGACATCATCAATTGCATTTACATTTTCGTCGTGCTATCGCTCTCTCTCTGTCTTCATGCTGTTTGCGTGTTCATTAATAGTTTGCCATTTAAATTTGTATACATCACAGCACAACATCAAGCTATGATATTATGACTAGTAATATGTAGATTGTCAGATTGTTGGTTAAAGCAAAACAGTAAAGGTTTTTAAATTCCCAAATTTGATGATTAGAACAAGTAGCTATCATGCAGGAGATCCAGCCATTGATCTACGTTTCTTACATTGGTGGACCCCTCGATGTTGTCGACATCGCAGTATACAGTCGATTCAATCGACATGTCAAGTAAAAGCTTCTCAAACAGCTGACGTATAGACCTGCAGCTTAGCCTTTATTTCAGGCTATAGAAATAATGCAAACTTGTTTAGACTGAGGTACTGGCCATTCAGAAGCAGAAGCCAAGCTGCTGTAAAAGCGATCAATTCGACATGGTGTATACCAAAGTCGGTAAGGAACTGTATGTAGAAGTTGGATGAACTAAACCCTCTGGATGTCAGCATCTGTTAGGTCTTGGGACATAGCGAGATATCCTGGAATGAATCAGCAATCTTATATATCTTTGATAAATTTTCACCCTGATATTTGTAACGTTTTTGGTTTAGCTGAGGGTTGGATGTGGATAAGGAACTTAATAGGTTTCATGGTTAACTGCGCCAAAATATAACAAAATATATAATACTAGCGGACCCGGCGAACTTCGTCTCGCCCCAATTTTATGCCTTTAGATAAACTCAGTAGAGAATGTTTGATAAACAATGTTTTTCGATTAGTTTTTCGCCTCAAAAACAAACAACGAAGGCGGTTCTCCAAAACTCGAAAAGGCAACGTTCAACTGAACGGACATAAAACAGGGAAATTCGAGATTAATCTCATAGTATACGAGATTCATCCAACGATTGGCCTTGCGATTTATTGATTGTCGTCGGGGAATTGGAATGGATGATCAGTTGGAATTATCTTATTCGTAAGATAAGGACTTCCTCTTCTTTGAATTTGATTGTCTGAAATCACATTTTTTATCAGATTCTTGACGGACAACCGCGTACCATTGCACAATTTCGGTTAATTCAGATTCCGCAATATGATTATGATCGATCCCACCTTTATCTGTAAATTATGCGGCATATTAAGCGAGTGGAAAATTCGGTCGGATTGTTGGTCGCTTCATCCTTTACGGTCACGCAGTAAACAGATTTGTACGAATGCAGTTCTCAAGCGATTTAACTTTCTAATTTGAAATTGTAGCTAGTAATGTATTTATTCTTCTCTGCTAGTAACATACTGCCCGTAAATTAATCCAATCGAGATTTTTATAATTTTGTGCAATGTCATGAGTTACTTTTCCAACGATGTGAACTGGCAAAAATTTGCAGGGAACGATATCAATTCAGTCGAAACATCAACCCGAATTTGGCCATTGCCAAGCGCTAGCAGTTGTTTCGGGAATTCAGCAGAAGATGGGAGGTTCTGGAATGAGCCCCTAATTTTTTGGTCAATTACAACTTCTTGACGTTTTCAAGCATGGTTTTAGTAAATCAGCAGCATTAGACATTTTGAGCAAAATCATAGCCCCACCAAATCGTTTTAAATTCCCTCGTAAATCCTTTATCGTTCGGTCAACTACTTCCAAAGCTCATTTAGTCGTTATCGAGCATTCATCCGAAATGTTAATTTGACATTTCCGCTCTACTTCGCCGTTGCGAAATTCTTGGTCATTGTATACTTTGGCTTTTCAACCGTGAGAAGATTTATCGACAGTTTTAAAGTGGAATTTGCAGTTCGAATGCCTTCCAACAATGTGATAGGTATGCCAGAGGATGCAGCGGCTAACGTTATTTGAGATCTTGACCAAATTGTTGCCGGAATCAACAAAAAATGTCTTAGGTGTCCCACTCGGAGCATCGAGAAAGTAAATGCCTCCAGTTTCATCGTGAATCGTACACGTTCTTGTACTCGGTATTTAACAGCGGCACATTAGTTCGAACTCTTCCGATCAGCTCATCTAGATTATAGTCTTGCTCCCGTTAAAATTCGCGATCGAATGCATTTTGCATCGAACGATTTGACGCTGGCACTCCCAATGTCGGGTTCGACGGATTTTTTTTATTTAAATATTATTTTTCTCGTTACCAACCAACATTTAACCGAAAATTTTCCACCTAGACATCGTTCAAAACCATCAAATCATGCGAAAATTGCAAAATTTCGTCAATAAAAAAAAAACCTTTTTGGACTTTTCCGGAATTTTCCGAGTTTTTCCCTAGGAATTTTCTATTTTTCCATTCGAAAAGCCATTCCGTGACAACTGCACACAAAATTCCATACAAAAAACCAATTTTCGATCTTTCCACTTTCCCGACTTTTTCAAAGGATTTTCCCAAAATTATCTTGCATAAAACCCTCATACCAATTACGAACAATTGTATAAAAATTGAAAACAAAATGGGCCAGCCGTTTTCCCTTGATGAATTACTACACACTGTTTGCACCGTTTTTATACATATAGGTTTCACAATAAACCGAATTTTTCGAAGCAGCACAACGAATTTTCCACCTTTACGTCGTCTAAAATCATCAAATCAAGCGATACAATGAAAAATTTCGATGAAAAAATTCAAAATTTTCGAGTTATTTCAAGCATTTTCCGAGTTTTCGACCAAGAATTTTTCTATTTTTCCATTCGAAAAGTCATTTTGGAATGATTATCCGAAATTTTTCACATTTACATCATTCAAAATTATCAAAACACAATTTTGTCGAAAAAAAATTCAAATTTTTGGAATTTTTCCATCATTTTCCAACCAAAATTTTCTGTTTTTTTCAACCGAAAAGCCACTACGGAACAATTGCACACAAAAAATAATACAAAAACTCAATTTGCGATGCAAAATGTTTCTGAAAAAATCCAAATTTTTCGAGCTTTTCCGGAATTTTCCGAGTTTTTCACCGAGAATTTTTCTACGTTTTCATTCGGAAAGTCATTTCGGAATAATTATCCAAAATTGTTCACTGTTACATCGTCCAAAATTATTAAATCATACGATAATATGCAAAATTTCGTCGAACAACAAATTCAAACTTTTTGAACTTTTCCGGAATTTTCGGCATTTTTGAACAAAAATTTTCCATTTTTCTGTTCGAAAAGCCATTCTGTAACAATTGCACACAAAATTCCATAGATAAAGGCAATTTTCGATTTTTCCAATTTTCCGACTTTTCCGGAAGATTTTCCCAAAATTTTCTTTCACATAAACCTGCTCCTGCCAATAACGAACAACTTAAAAAAAGTTTGAGCAAAACCGTCCAGCCGTTCTCAATTGATGAATTACTATACATTTTTGCCACCATTTTTATATATATAGATATAATATAGTGGGCGTCGGGAGTGTGATGCAAGGTAAAGCTTCTGATCGGTTTAACTTGGCAAACCCAGAGTGATCCTTGCCAATTGCACTTCAAGTCTACTCACAGAGCTCCGTATTCGTAGTACTACTGCGGACGGAGTACCTCCACGTGGTGACGCCTGGAAGCGTGCCTCTGACACCCGTCAGAGCACGACTAACTGTGAGGGGCGAAACCTAAAACCCAGGCACGTCTGCCCAGAGTGAGCGGTACCCTGGTCAGCGTCTGACCTAGAATGGGCGGCTGTAATAAAATCCTGGCAGGAGGAGAAAACTGCGACATGGTGAGCTGGGCTTGCAACCCGCCACCGACGTATAAACTATTGCAATAAAAAGAAGTAAGAAAAGAGTAAAATGGACCCCCCAAAATGTTGATGACCACCGCAAACGAATTAAGGACCATGATTTAAGGATATGCACCTGGAATGTTAATACACTGTATAGACCAGGTGCCTCCATCCAACTGGCGGAAGTCCTCGAAGAATACAAGGCTGACATAACCGCTTTACAGGAAATCCGGTGGACGGGACACGGGTGCTCGCGCATGAAGACGTGCGACATCTACTATAGTGGCCATGCGGACAAGCAAAATATAGCCGACTCCTAAGAACGGGCTGTGAGAAGCGTACTTGGGTACTCAAAGCCGTCTCAAGAAGATGCCTGGTACGATGATGAATGTCGCAATGCCACGAGGGAGACGGTTGCTGCAAACAGGGCGAAAGTGCAGCCAATTGCAACGCGAGCTGTTCGTGAACGGCACAGGGCGAAGAGACGAGAGGCAACTCGTCTTTTTAGACGGAAAAAGAAGGAGCTGAAGAAGAGGCAGGATGAGTGCACAGAGTTGCTTAGAGTTGAAAATTCTACAAGAGAGTTAAGGCGAGAATGCGTGAAACAGGGTTACCCTCCTGCAAGGACAGCGATGGTCAGCTAGTGACGGACCCGGATAACTTTTTGAGGATATGGAGAAATCATTTTAAAAATTTATTGGATGCAGACACCACTCCTGAAGACCCCGCTCCAATCCATGACGATGGCTGATTAAGAGCATGCATCAGCTCATGGAGAACATCTGGCAAGAGGAGAGCATGCCCGGGGATTGGAGTCTCAGTCTGTTATGTCACATATACAAGAAAGGAGATCGTAGTGAATGTAAGAACTACCGTGGAATAAGCCTATTACCAAATGCGTACAAGGTCCTTTCAAGCATATTGTGTGAACGTCTAAAGCCAATTGTAGAAAAACTAATTGGACCATATCAGTGCGGCTTAAGACCTGGCAAATCTACGACGGATCAAATATTCACATTACGACAAATCCTGGAAAAGCAGATCGGCACCTACCACCTCTTTGTCAACTACAAAGCTGCCTTCGACTCTCCGATAAGGAATAGGATTTATGAGGCCATGTCTGAGTTTGGTATTCCTGCAAAGCTGATTCGACTTTGCAAATGTACCTTAGACAACACCAAATCCTCGGTTAAGATTGGTAAATATCAGTCTGAACCATTCAACACGGAAAGAGGTCTCAGGCAGGGCCTGTCCTGAACACTATTTAATATAGTTATGGAGAAAGTGATGAGAAAGGCTGGTGTCAACATGTCTGGCACCATATTCCACAAGAGCCACATGCCACTAGCCTATGCCGATGATATAGACATCATTGGCCGAAATCTGCGGGATGTTACTGCAGTTTTTTCATCACTAGAAAAGGAGTCAGCAAAAATGGGTTTAGCGGTCAACGAGGACAAAACAAAAATAATGATTTCGACGAACAAAGAGTCCTCTCGATGGGGACGCACCGTGAACGTTGACAATTATTGTTTTGAGGTAGTCGACGAATTTACCTACCTCGGATCTTCCGTCAGCAAGAAAAATAATGTCAGCCAAGAAATTAAACGGAGAATAGTGCTAGCCAATAGATGTTTCTACGGACTTCGGCAGCACTTTAGTAACAGCACTTTCTCTCGGAATACTAAGAAACAGCTATACCAGGTGTTTATCGTACCTGTTCTGTTGTATGCTGAGCTGTATGAGCTTTACCACGACATCGACGTAGCTAAAAGAGTCAGAATCCAACGACTTCAATGGCTGGGACATGTTGCCAGGATGGATGTAAGTGCTCCAGCGAGAAAGGTGTTTGAAGGACGGCGCAGAGCAGGGATACCCAAACTCCGTTGGAAGGACTAAGTGGTAGGCGATGTGCCATCATCTGGTAGGACTAACTGGAGAACACACGCAGAAGACCGAAGTGTGTGGAATTCTTTATTACTTCAGGCCTCAAATTTATGAACTACGTTTCGTGAATTGTAATTGGCCACATAAGTAAGTAAGTATATAATTGGCTGAGGTCCTTTATGTAATATGTTTTCCACGATTTTCTCATCACTCTCTATCGACATACATTCATTATACCATCACCCTTAGGGATGAGGGTATATATCATTTGACACGTAAAAAAAAGAGATACGCATTAAAGGAGACGAGTTAGACCCCAAATATCTTAAGACCAAAATCGTTTCAGGAATTTTTAAGAACATTAAGCAATGTCCGGCTGGATGGCTAGTCAGCAGGATAACTCGAGTAATCCTTAACGGATCGGTATGAAAATGTACCAGTATTAATATTTTCAAAACGAACTTATGGGATTGTAAATGGGCTGAATAGCCGCACCGCTTCTGGTACCTCCCATACAAAATTACTTATTTTTGGGAAATTAATATTTCTTCAACAACTTCCACACGGACAACTGAAAGATGTTTGAATTTGGTCAGATTATTTATCTTGTAAAAGTAGACAAACCCTAAGAATACCGAAACCCTTGGCACACCCCTTCTGGTACCTCCCATACAAATGACAGAATTAGCCTTCATACATACTTAACTTTTTTGTAAGTAAATTGAATTCACTAAAATTTTGCGTATGATGTTCGCTTATGAAAAGTTGAGTTAGCAATGAATATGCACTATATCGGTTCACGCCTTCTGGTACCCCCCATACAAAATGACCTATTTTTGGAAAATTAATATTTCTCCCATAACTTCCAAACGGATACTTGGGGAGTAATGAAAATTGATCGGTAAATTTATCTTCTAATAGGAGGCAAAACCTCAGAAAACCGTACTATTTGACACACCCCTGTTGGTACCTTCCATACAAATGACCGAACCCATAGTCTCCCATACATATCTTTTTTGTAAGTACACTGAATTCAGTAAAATTTTGCGTAAGGTGTACGGTTATGAAGATTTTACTTATGAATACAAAATGACTTTGTTTGGAAAATTAATATTTCTCCCATAACTTCTAAACCGGCACCTGACGGGATAATCAAATTTGATCAGTTAATTTATCTTGTATTAGGAGGCAAAGCCTCAGAAACCCTAACTATTTGCCAAGGTAAGCGATCTTTGAACGTTGAATTGCGGAAAAAAAATCAGGCACGTTGTGCTGCCCCTAATTGTACCTTCTGTACAAATAGGTAAAATTTTGTATTCTTTTGCTCTACATGCAGACAAAAAATAATACAAAAGTAATTTTATTTTAAAAATCTATTAATTTCAATATCTTATATTTGGTGATAGTATTTATCAGTCAGTTAACCTGACCGAAATTTCTGTACTGGTTTTTATATATGTTTCCTTTAATTTGTATATATTTTTTCTTGCCTTTTCACCTTGATTACCGGACAATTACAATGGATCAATAGATCAACGTATGTAGTGTGGTTATTATCAGATCACTCGTGTCCATAACCTAACGTAACCTAACGTAATCTTATTTAAGAGCTGTTCAACAACTGCTACTAAAGAGCTATTATATAAAATTCAGCCTTCTGTAATAATTTATGACATGATACTGTATTAACATATACTTTCTGTATGCTCTTGTTGAATGTCCATAAATACTGATTATTACGATTTGTAATATAATTACACATTCAAGCTTGTACAGCATGGTAACACTAAAATATTGCTACTGATCTGCAATGTCACAGATTGTATTCAATTTAATTAAGTTTGTAGAGAGTCTCAATATTTTAATATATTCTAATATAAATCCATACTTAAATATTGCATCGGATTAGTTTGATCGTAATGTCTAGAGGCGTTTTGTTTGTAGAGTGCAATAAGTCCTGGTAAGATATGGTATTGGGTCACCAAATTCCTTGCATTTCGATTAACCGTTCAAAAAAAGTTTGACAAGAAAAATTGTTGTTATCTTGCTTTGAACTATTATGAATATCTATTATTAAAAAACGTTATTTTATTCTATGCATTACTTTAACACCTAATATGTTGCTTGCACACCTTTCCAACAATATTCGTACTAACAATCAATTATTATTTCTTTATCTAATTAAACTACAAATGAACGCTGCTGGCATTATCCTTTGTGCATATGCCGGTATATATTGTCTAAACCACAAGTTCATTAAACTTGAGAGTCAATTGAATGTAAACGTCCTTTGGAGTTGTAGTCATTTCCCCCATTGGGATTTTCCCTACACAGAAGAAGTGGGTTTACAGGATAATGAAGCACGTTCATCGTGCTTGGAGGTTCCATTGCGTCGTATGCATTTGCTTCATGCGGCGGCAATGCACTGTTCAAGTGATTGAAGTGGCTGTTTGTACTTCCCATCTGTTTGAGTTTCTCTGCTGATTTGTTTGTGATTTGTATAGGAATTTGTATCACTTTGACGTCGCAATACTTTGAGTAATTATTTATTGTTGATTGAATTGCCGTTGCTGCTACTCTAGCGAAAGCAAAGCTGTTACCGAAAAGATATTCATTGAGTATCTCTTATATATTATTGGCAAGTTTATTCATTTTGTGCATTGCATTATTTTATTTCTTTTAATTTAATAAACTTTTTTAATTTAATTTGTTGATGCTTCAGAAAAATAATGTCCTTGACTTAGTTTTATTTTGTCCTTGCCAATTTTATTTTATCACATGTAGAAAAATATACATGAATTAAACGATTGCCACATATTTCAATTAAAAAGTTCTGTTGAATCTCTAGATGGCAATAACAAAATGAAAAGGAGTTCATATGTTCATACGATTGTTGAGTTTCTCTTGCAGATGAGAAAAAGGGAGACAGCAAATTTTGATGTTACGATGATGACGTGTTTGGTATATTTTTTTTAAGATATAGAGAATTCAAGTACCGTATTTTGTTTTGTGTTATTACTCTGGGCAAAAATTTTATTACTATGGAAAAATTTTCACAAACAACAAAAAATTGGATTGACTTGGAAGTAGTTAACAATTTTACAGCCTACCAAAAAAAAATTTTGGTGTATTGGAAATTTTATTGTAATAATATTTCATTTCAAGGAGTGAAAGACAGATATTTGCCTTGTACTTAATCTCTCTCTAAAATGAGCTGGCTAAATTAGAAATATCGTAATCCGTTTACATGTAATTGGGGCCGTCCGTGGCATAGTGGTTAGAACACGCGACTACAATGCGGGAGATCACAGGTTCAACTCCTGGCTCCAGTCATCTTAAAAGAAAAATTTTCTTTCATTGTCGGCTCCCCTAGAAGTTTGTTGACAGCAACTTCGCAGTATAAGTGTCCAGTCAATCGGCCTGTCTAGTGAGAGCTTCTCAAACAGTGGCGTTCGAATTCATCGATAAACAAGTAGGTGCCGTTAGTTGTGAATCTAAAAATAGACGGCGTGTTAATTCACAACAACGCGAGAAGCTATCCCATACCTCATTCATGGGGTGTAAAGGGGAAATTAAGTAAGTAAGTAAGTTTACATGTAATAAGAAGTGAATTGACAACCAACTGACCGTGCTAGTATAAGAATCTGCTCCTTTCACCGCACATCTTCGTCTCATTAGCGGTGTCGCCTTAAAGAACTGAGCTATGTCGGCTGCTTGCATTCAAACATTAAATTACAAGGTTATGTTGTTGTGTTTACACATTTGGATTTTCATGCTTTTTACCTCTTCCTTACAAAAACTCACATAAGGTTTTATTCTCACATACTTAAGATCGATGACATATTTTACTGTCGTCTTCATGAAGTTTTCAATACAGTAATTTGTCATCACGGCTTGAGGATTCCACAATAGGACCATGCTTGTGATACTTTCCGGCATTTTTCAGGCCATTAGCGTTTAATTTGTTTTAGTATGGGTTCCTCGTTGCTTAAGTTTCAAAGATCTGTGTTGCTGATGCTGTTGGGCCAGAATATCCTACATATGACTCTGAACCACTTTTTGATAAATACCTAGTTTTTATGTGATTGTGTTCGAAACTTGCCAGGTTTCACTTCCATACAACAGAGCAGACTTTACGCATGCATTGAATATTATGAACTTGGTTCGTTTGGATATTTGTGAGCTTCTTCATGCTGTTTGCTGTCGTCCGAATGCTGAACTCGCTTTGTTGAGCCTGCTGCTTGCGTCTGTTTCTGCACCGTCATTTCTTGTCACTAGACTGCCCAAATAGCAGAATCTGCATACGTATTCGACTGGTTGGCCTTATAACATCATGTTTTCCGTGCTAACATCGACGCGTCTTGTGGAGTACGTAACAAAAGTTACTGAAGCTTTCTTAGAGGCTTTGATAGCCTTAAGAAATTAGGATCGGGCGCGTTGGCCTTGTAAGTCACGGTCTTTAAATAAAATACTATTATGAAAACACGAAGATAATCAAAACAAGAGCCGTCCCCAAATGTTGACGACCTACCTCCGTAACTGTCCGAACTGTCTACAGATTTGGAGCAATCTATCCGATTGATGGATGTCCTCGACAAGCCACAAGGCTGACATCACCGCCATGCAGGAAATGCGATGGACGGGACAGGGTTGCACTAGTGCTAACAACACTCGTAATCAAACGCACAAAGCTGCATACTACCGAGATAGTCAATGCCTACTCCAACCAACTCTCTCAATTACTCGAAACAAACCCCCCTAGTTCTGATGTTCCGGATACACAGTGGCAGCATGGGTTATAAAAAACCATGCTCAGACTAGCATTTGTATGATAAAGAATTTCGCCAATAGTCTGAGGAAATGGATGCTGCTTACAAGACAAAACTGTATCCCATGGTAACGCGACGGAACTGTATAATGAGAAAAGGAGAGAGGCGTCTGTGGAAGAAAAAATAGACCTAAAAAAGAGACCTCAAAAGCAAAGGTTTTGGAACAGGGATCCCCACCTGTAAGGACAGAGACGGAAATCTGGTCACGGACACTCAGAGTGTGCGGCAAATATGAAGGGAACACTTTAAATCTATACTCGTTCCTGAAGGCGGCATAAGTGACGAAATCACACCAATCATAGACGTTGGAGTAGATTGTCCACCAACGAGCCAAAACGAGATCAGCACGGCGATCGCAAGTCTTACAAATAATAAAGCTGCGGGAGAATATCGACTACCGGCAGAGCTTTTTAAAGCCGGCGGCGATGAGCTGGTAACATGCATGCACCAGCTCATAAACACGATTTGGCTCAAGGAAACCAAGCGCGATGACTGGAATCTGAGTGTCCTATGTCCCATGCTTAAAAAGGCGATCCATGTGTATGTACCAACCTTCGCGGGATTTGCCTTTTACCCATCGCTTACAAGGTCCTGTCTAGTGTGTTATGTGAGAGACTAAATCTCATCCAAGCTATACTGATGAGACCTCATCAGTGTAGCGTTAGACCTAGTTAACCCACAACCGACCAGAAATACACACTATGACAAATCCTGGAGTAAACCTAAGCAATGCAGACCGACAGCTAACAACTGCTTATCGATGACAAAGTTGCATTCGACAGTAAGATAAGACAGAAATTATTAGATGATAAGGCAGAGTTTGGTATTTCCGCGAAGCTGTTACGGCTATTCGGGATGATGTTGCCCGAGCCATTTTCTTCCGAGCGATACTTTAGACAAGTCTTAACATCGTAATGAAGAGGATCAGTCGAAAGCTGCAGTAAGTAAGCACGATTAGCACCATTTTTAACAAAAGTCACGTGCTGCTAGCTAATGCCGATGACATAAATATTATTGACAGTAGACTTCGGGATGTTACTGCGGCCTTTACGAGCATTGAGAAGCAGTTGGTGATAAATTAGGATAACACAAATTAAATTGTTTAATAAAAAAAAGGGTCTACTCGCTTGGGACACAGCGTGAACTTTGGCAAGATTGACTTCAAAGTAGTAGATGATTTCGTCTACATTGACTCCGGCGTATACAAAAATGACTAGCACAGCAAGTCGTGAGTTACCGTAAAAAAGTTATGATTTCTGAGGTTTTGACTCCTATTACAAAAAAAAATTAACTGACCAAATTTCATTATCGACCAGGGTTCTGTTTGAAAGTTATGGGAGAAATCTTAATTTTTTCAAAAATAGCTAATTTTGTATGGAAGGTATCAGAAGAGGTCAATAGATATAGTCCATATTTATCCTTGAGTCAAAGTTTTACAAGTGTACATCTTATGTGAAATTTGACTGAATTCAGTAGACTTACAAAAAAGATATGTATAGATATGTATGTAAAACTATGAGAGTGAATATCGGTTATTTGCATGGAAAGTACAAGAAGGAATATGTCAAATAGTTAGATTTTCAGAGGTTGTGCCTCCTATTTTAGGTTAAATTTGCGGACCAAATTACATTATCCCCCACGTGCCCGTTTAGCAGTTAAGAGAGAAATACTAATTTGACAAAAATAAGTCATTTTGTATGGGAGGTACAGAAAGGGTGAACCGATATAGTCTACATTCGTTCCACAGTCACATTTTCAGAAGCGTACATCTTGCCCAAAATTTGACTGAATTCATTGGACTAACTAAAATGATATGAATGTAAATCTATGAGGGTCATTTTGGTCATTTGTATGGGAGGTACCAGAAGGGTTGTGGCAAAGGTTTTGGATTTTAAGAGTTTGTCTACTATTACAATATAATTAAACTAAACAAATTCAAGTATTCTTCAGTTGTCCGGTTGGAAGTTATGAAAGAAATATTAATTTTCCTAAATTAGTTAATTTTGTATGGGAGGTACCAGAAGGGGTAGGGCTATTCTGCCCAATTACAATCCCATTACTCTGTTTTAGTACTGGTGAATTTTCATACCGATCAGTTAACTCTTCTTCTTTTATGCGTTACACTTTTTCTCGTATCAAATGATATATACTCTCATCCCTAAGAGTGATGGTATAATAATGTCAGCCCGGAAATCAAGAGACGAATATTGACCGCATACCGCTTCTTATATGCCCTAAGCAAGCGATTTAATGACAAAGTCCTTTTGTCAATGACCAAAGACACAACTCTACCAGACACTGATCATACCTGTCTTACTCTACGATGCTGAATTCTGGGTTATGATACAAGCGGAATCTATTCCAGACGGTTTTCTGGTGAAAAATACTTCTCAAAATATTTGAACCCATCATCGTTAACGGATTGAACCGTCTCCGAATGTTTATTCTAGATGAATTGTATAAGATGTAACATATAACGACTTCGACGTAATCAAACACGTTCAAATAGACCGAATGCGCTGGCTTGGAAACGTTGTACGAATGTGTGAAAATGCTCTTGCTTGAAAAGTCTTCGGCAATAAACCCAATGGACGGCTTAGGAGGGGTCGACCAAAACTTCATTGGATGGACCATGTGAAAGAGTTGTTATCTTAACTTATTGGAATTATTTTCTTCATGTGGCTATTGAATTTCTTTTGTTTCTAGCAGGTAAGAAAATTAAGGAGAATCTCAAATTGTAACGAAAAGTCAAAAGAGACAATCATGCTTGTGTCAATCATTAAATCATTGCTTAACCTAAACTATTGAACATAAAATTTTGAAAATTTGGTATGTTTCGAAGTATTCCATACAATACAAAAGTATTAATTCTAAAGTAAAAGTAATAGTTCTATTACATTTGTATAGTTGTGTTTATAGGTCTGAAAAATAATTGGTTTTTGTAACGCGTTTAATTCAGACATAACTTCTATATTAATCCATAGACTTTACTTTAAATATGATACCGCTTCTTCGATCAGATGACATATACAAAAAATCTGAAAACAAATTTGCCAAATAAACACGTATATTAAATTCAAATGTATTTGTCATAATCGCCATTAAATCATTTCACCCATTTAAATCATATAGTTGGAATCACATTTTTACCAACAATTTTACAAAGTTTAAAATTTAAACGTCAACCATCTAAGTTTGACTCCAATTACCTAATTGCAAAATATTTGTTCATTACATAAAACAGAGGAAATATATAAAATTTATGTTTCCACTATCAACCAGAGATGACATCGAAACAGTCCGTCACCTCTTGCACCCCCACAGCAAGCAGTGATACGTTTCCAGTTTGCTAAACATCATCGGATGATGTTGAATGTGTCCAACCTCCTTTTGCTTCCAACAAGAAACTTTTGTAGTTAGTTCATCAGGATTCACAAAAAACTTGTTAAAATGATTGATTACTCTTACTAGTTAGATTTTTACAGGCCAGAATATAAAGAGGGGAAAAAATCAATTCATGACAATTTAAAATCGTTTGACCCTTTTGTGAACCAGTTAAAAGTATGAGTAAGAGTAAAAGTTAGCGGACGGCAATATGCGAGAATCATCAACCCCACAAAACCCAGTGGGAGTGTCAGTTGTGTAGCCGTCGAAAGTTATAAAAGGGTTTTCAGAGAAATCTGTGCTCAAGAGAACATTCGCGCACAATTTGCTTTATTTTTGCACATTCACTGCATTGTTGGAATTTGCATGTTTTTGGTGGTAAAGCGGGGCCATGAATGAAACTAATTGCCTTTCAATTGGTAAAAGTGGCGGTCTGCTAAAAATTGAGGCAACCATACAATTTTCATATTTGTGGATGAGTTAACTGTGGGTATTCTGAAATCTAAAGTTTGGGTGAACAACGTTGACGGGTGGTCGAATGGGCCTTAGTTGAATGGCAGTTAGTTATTTAAGAATGCAATACACATAATAAATATTGTTTAATTTGAGAAAAATTCCTTTGCTTTCAATGAATAAGATGCGGAATAGCTTACTTCAACTCTCAATTTATTGGTACAGACTCTCGAAAACGAGACCTACAGTTTAACGACAATTTCGGATGTAGCTTATAGAGAACCTGTTTCAATACTTACCGATTTCTCGAATTCGGTACAAACGTACACAACAGGATGACAGCCGCTTTTATGAAGTTAGAATCTTTTTGAATATCTAAATGTTCACAACAAATGTTAAAACCACTGTCTAATTATTTTCCACCACTTCCCATTAAATAATTTCAATTTGAACTGTGATGAAAACTCGCAAATGTTTTGCATGTGCGTGAGCATTTGTACTTTCATAAATTTGCTGATGTCGTTGATCCTTTTCATCGAAATTTACATGCCCGAGGTCATTGTCACCTTCTGATGACATTGTTGTAATTTTTCTCCCTCTGGGTTTAATTTATGGAGATGTACACTGGCGAGAATTGTTGGACTTTTATATAAATGCAGTCAAATTATAAGTAATAAATTTTATTGCACATCATATTGGGTTATTTCATCGGAAACCAGCTCTGATGGACCAGACGACCATTTGTTCACTCCCTGAGTCATTACCATTTCACTCGCAGTCACCCACATTACCCATTTATCACACAGCCGCTATCTTGCTAAAAGGCTTCGTCCGTTAAGGAGGGCGAGAGTAGGTAGGTAGGTTTTTTGCTATGACCGTTTCATTCATTTGTAGCCAATGCCAAGTACATCCTAAGCGAATATTACTGTTGTCATTTCTTCGTCTCCTTTTAATAATTGTAATTGTGGCCAATTAAATCATATTTTGCTGTCTGAAGTTTTCTTCTCTGTTTCCTTTCGATTTCATGGCGCTTTCATTTGCAATCATTAATAATATTTATACCATCACCCGTAGGGATGAAGGTATATATCATTTGATACGACCCAAAAGTGTAACACATAGAAGGAGTCACTTTAGACCCTAGGTTTCTTTGCACCAAATTCGATTCATGACTTTTTAAGTCGTTTGAGCCATGTCCGTCTGTCTGTCTGTCTGTCTGTCTGTATGTCTGTCGGGTGGCTGTCCGGCTGGTTCGCACGATAACTTTCGAAAGACGCAACCAAATGTTTTGAAATTTTGCACGAGTTATTATTTTCTCAAAACTACTTACGGTATTGCAAATGGGCTACATGGCCCCGCCCCTTCTGGTACCTCCCATACAAATACATCATTCCGCCCACTTTAGAAATCGAGTAATAATATCAATACACCCTAAGGGATCGTCCCCAAATTCTGTATTTAGTAAAGCTATAACAGGATAAAGTTTTGGAAAAAATTTTGAAAGCCTAGCCACGCCCCTTCTGGTACCTCCCATACAAATCTACCTTTCCGCCCACTATAGAGATGGAGAAATAATATCAATAAATTAAACGTGATCGTACCCAAATTCTATTTTGAGTAAAGCTATAACAAGATAAAGTTTTAGAGAAAAAAATTGGAAGTATATTCACGCCCCATCTGGTACCTCCCATACACATCTGGTACCGCCCACTTTAGAAATCGATTAATATTATTAAAAGACCTAACGCGGTCGTGCCCAAATTCTGTATTTAGTAAAGTTTAAGCAGGATAAAGTTTTGGAGAAAAAATCTGGAAGTCTAGACACGCCCCTTCTGGTACCTCCCATACAAATGTACCACTCCGCCCACTTTAGAAATAGGGTAATAATATCAATACACTCGACACGATCGTGCCCAAATTCTGTATTTTGTTATATTATAACAGGACAAAGTTTTGGAGAAAAAATTTGAAGTCTAGACACGCCCCTTATGGTACCTCTGGTACCTCCCATTCAAATGTACCTTTCCGCCCACTTTTGGGATGTAGTAATAATATCAGTACACCCAACGCAATCGTGCGCAAATTCTGTATTTAGTAAAGCTATAACAGGATAAAGTTATGGAGAATAAATCTGGAGCCTAAACACACCCCTTCACGTACCTCCCATATAAATGTACCACTCCGCCCAATTTCGAAATCGAGTAATAATATCAATAAAATAGAAAATTATTTGTTTTACTGAGGGTAAGGGAAAATGTAAGTCGGGTTGCCCGACTGAAACTTTCTAACTGGTTTTAATTACAAATCGATTATTTTCAATAACTCAAGACTTAAGCAATATATTATATTGGGTGATGGTATTTATCAGTCAGTTTAACTGACTGAAATTTCTGTTCTGGTTTTATATTTCTTTGACTTTCATTCGCTTTCATTTTTATTTGGGTATGTCGTTACTTAAATCCGAGAAGATTGTTATCACTTGTCAATAATACATTTCATAATGGTGATTCCATCAGTTTAATGAAAATATTATAATTATTAAATGTTTTGTTGGTTATAATAATTAGTTAAATAAGTGGGCTAACAATTGTTTACAATTTCAATATTTCTAAAAAATTTACAATTCATGCAACATTCATTACAATTGGATTGAAATTCGGAAGAGAACAAATGAATATTAAATCCAGAAAACTTCAAATGCATTCAAAATGTATGTACTTGTCTTAGTACAAACCAATTGAAAGGCAGAGGTTCTGTAAAGGCTATTTTTCACTACATATGGAATTCAGTACAGGTGAATTGAAATTTACAATTTTTTTTTGTAATACAGAAAATATCAACCAAATCAAATTCAAAAAATTAAAATTTTGTTCAGAAAGTTGCACTTGGAATGGACATGAAGTAAAGCTGTTAAAAAGGTGACAGTGAAAAAAAGTTAATAAAATTGTTAACAAATGTAAGAAGTTTAATTCACTATTTCTGCGCATTTGGTCATTTTGTATGGTTTTACCGAAAGTGTCTTATACGGAACCAACTGAGAACTATAACAATTCGAATACAAATATTTAAAGAAATCATAATTTGTAATGGGTGGAGTAAACCTCACACATTCCTAAGTTTCACTTTGAATACAACGACGTTTATTTTAAGAAAAATTTACAAATATGTATGTAAAGAAGGCATCAGTAGAGACGGCACAACGTTTCTAATAAACGCTTTCTTTGTGCAAAATTTTACTTAATTCAGTGTAATTACAAAAAATTTTATGGATGCACTAGCTGACCCGGCAAACGTTGTTCTCCCATAAAACCTTGGAATTTAATCGAAAACAGCGAAGGGCGATCTTATAAACTATTTCTTTCGATTTGTGTGTTCCGGAGCAAAAACAAACAGCGATACGGATTGCCAACACGCGAACAGGCAACGAACAGCTAACCGTGTGAAAAGCCGGGATATTCGAGATACATACCACAAACGATTGTCCTTGCGATTTATTGATTGTCATCGCAAAATCTAACCGAATGGGGAATTGAATTCGCTTGAATTCGAAGTGATGATCGATTGGAATAATAGGAATTTGGGGAATAAGGACTCTCTTCTTTGAATTTTCCTTAGATGATTGTCGCTTTGATCACTTTGTACATCAGTTTCTTGACGGACAACCGCGTACCGTTGCACAATTTCGGATGATTCAGATTCCACACATGGTTATGATCCCTCCCACCTTCAGCTGTTAATTATGCGGCGGAGTTTCTGGCACATCTT
Organism: Muscina levida; assembly: GCA_964034835.1. NCBI lineage: Eukaryota > Metazoa > Arthropoda > Insecta > Diptera > Muscidae > Muscina > Muscina levida. Next base: position 41,801 of record CAXIUB010000149.1, on the reverse strand, counting down.
TGGAGTTCAAACATTCTGTCGGATAATTACTCATTCTCGTCGGTCACGCTGTCATCGGATTTGTATGACTGCAGTTCTCCATTGATTTGACTTTGAATAATAACTTTCAAGCTATCGACGTACCTATTTTTCGCTGCTAGTATTGCCCGTTCACTTATGCAATGCCGGAGGGAAGGACGCAATTTGCGGTCTTGATCGAATTATTGCCAAAATTAAAGAAATTACGAATGTGTTGCCTTTCCCAACTGGAGCATCGAGAAAGTAAATTCCTCCCGTTCGTTTGCTCGACATTCAACAGCGGCACATTTGTTCGGAATCTTTCAGTCAGCTCATCTCGATCAAATTGTTGCTCTCGTTGCAATTCGCGATTGAATGTATCGTACATTGAACGGTTTGGCGCTGGTATTCCTAAATTCAAAGAAGACTGCCATACATGAGCACGCACATTCTTTCGATTATAAGTTAATTTAAAGATGTTGTCGTGCGAACTCTGTGCAAAATGTCGTCAGCCATCTCGTCCTTGTATTTGTCCCACAATGCGCTCGGGTTTGATGGATGACACGTGGTTATGATGATCGAAAACATTGTACGAATTTGAATTGCTGGTTGCCTCGGTGAGCGTTGAGTCTCAATGCGTTTTCGAGAAATGCAAACGTTGGCAAGCTTTAAGAAATGTGGCGTCTGATTGATACGAATAAAATTGAGACGCTCCGTTTCGACCTTGATGTACATGTCAACACAGAACTGTTGAAATAACCAGCTATACCTTTACAGATGATTGTCAACATCTTGGCGAATCATCAATCGATACGCATAAAAATTCATTGAGCCAACCATTTTGTTCGTTTCTTCTTCTAGATACGAATTCGAACTTAAATGAAGAATGAAAAAGAAGTGACAACTTGCAAAAAAAATGTTCGTTCTATTGACCATCTTTAAATTGAAGTGATCATCCTCTAGACGACAGAACATCAACGGGTATTGAAGTGCACCATATGACCGATGAGTCTCGTACACGTTTCTCAGTTGTGCACCATCCCGACGCTTGAGAAAATTATCGCGTTATTCCACATTCTTCCCAACAAACACCACTGCGAATTGATTTATAGTGGGAGCATTGAATTGTCTTGCATGACATCCAGAGGTCTTTTGTCTGCTCTGATAATGTGTTTGTGGTCGTCCGAATGCTTTGTATCCAATGCGGTTTCGAACAATCGGACCAATGCGTTATGGTCATGCAGAAGATTTTGCAATTGTTCCATTATAATAAATTTCACAATAATCCACAATTTTCAAAGATTCATAAGGAATTTTTCACCTTTACGTCGACTGAAATCATTAAATCAAGCGATACAATGCAAAATTTTGTAGAAAAAATCCAAATTTTTCCGGAATTATCCGAGTTTTCCATCAAAATTTTTTTTATTTTTCCATTCGAAAAGTCATTTTCGAAATTTTTCCGAAATTCATCGGCCAAATTTATTAAATCATACTAAAAAATGCAGAATTTTGTCGAAAAAACAAATTCAAACGTTTTAAATTTTTCCGGAATTTTCCGTATTTTTCATCAAAAATTTTCGATTTTTCTATTCGAAAAGCCATTCTGTAACAATTCCACACAAAATTCCATACAAAAAGGCAATTTTCGATTATTCCAATTTTCCGGAAGATTTTCCCAAAATTTTCTTTCACATAAACCTTCTCCTGGTAATAACAAACAACTGAAAAAAAGTTTGAGCAAAATCGGCCCAGGCGTTCTCAATTGGTGAATTACTATACATTTTTGCCACCATTTTTATATAAACATAGAAAACATAGCTCTGTAATTTTCTTTGTTTTTCGGTCGCCTTGTTAAATGAATTAACATGCTTCCGCTTTTTTGCGACAATTTGAGACACGTTTTTAATGAGCTCGTATGATTTTTCGATATCCACTATTTCACCGCATTCATCATCGTCACTATCATCGTCGTAAAATGATTTTTCTAAATTAATTTGAAATTGGATTTTTAAATTCTTCAAAGCTTCTAAAAACATTCTGTTTATAAAACGTAAAAAGTTTTTTCTAAAATAATTTCAAATTCAATTTTAAAGTTTTTACTTTTTCAATAACTCCTTTTAGAGTTGTAACAAATCAATTTAAAAAAACTGAGTACCCGAAGAAAAACACTCGGTTAAACCGGTTATTCGAAAATGGAATTTTTTCAAAAACCGCCATACGGGTTTAAATAAAAAAACCGGTTTACGGTTTTTCTGTTTAGGTTATGAACACCATATCTTTGCCCCATGATTCCGCCATCAACAACAGTCATCTACATTTTTCTTTCATCGCCAGCCCCCACAATGTTGTCGGCAGAAACTTCGCAGTATAGCGCAAGTCAATAGGCATGTCTAGTAAAAGCTTTCCAAATAACTGACATTCTTATTCGTCTGTAACAAGTAAGTGCCGTTTGTTTTAAGACTCCAAATAGAAAGCGTGTTAATTTACAATAAAGATATCCCATACCTTACCAAAAGGGTTTAAAGGAAAATGCTAGCATCTTCAAATCGTCGCACCATTGTCAACTGCGTCAATGCACTTTGAAAATAATCATATTTGTTTCTGGTCAAACTCTACTTAAATCATTCAATTAAATCATGAGTAAAAGTCTCAAGATGGTAATGATCTATAGATAACGCAAACAACATACTTTATTGTTCATTGTATTTGTTTGTTATATGGTCCCTTTAATTTTAATATTTCCCACATTTATTAGTGACGCATGTTACAAGGACCTTTCTATTGCCTATTAGCTAAATGGCCAAGGAAAGAGCTGTTATGCGACCTCTAGTGGCCTTTGAATAAATTGCACTACAATTTATTTGTTATTAATTAATATTGACCCTTTTGATTATTATTGTTATTATGGCAGTATTGTTATTATTATAACTAATATGTATGGCTTTTGTTAGTGTTGGCGTGTGTGTATACAAATGTACACCTATTAGTATTGAGATATACATATGAGAGTATGTATGTAACGAATATGAATTTTGCACATAGTTTGCAATTTAGTTTTAGTATTGTATTTGGTCCTGCGCCATTCTCATTACATATTCAATTACGTTGGGTATTCCATGAAAGGAGCTTTGATTAATTATTCGATTTATGCCTATTAAATATTAGAGGCTAACGAAAGGTGGCCAAAAGATTGGAACTATGTGTATGGAAAATTTTCGATGGCAGGGCGGTGGCTGGTTAAACATCGACACAATTTTACTAATTAATATTTTGGATAATTGATAATTGAGGAACGATGAAAAGTATTTTGTGTTTATGATATTAATATTTTATATTCTAATCTTGTGAGTATTGAAGTACAAATTTTATGCAAATGGGGGGTCTGCAAACTGCGTACATAGAATAAAATATCTATATATCTTTAATGGATTTGTTCTTAAATTCACTAATATTAAGAAATAATAAAGGGTTGTTGTTGTAAACAACTGGGCTATGTCCATAATTTCTTCCCTGAAAATAAAGAAATACAAATTAAGGGGAGATATGTTGTCACGGGGGATTTGTGAGCTGGAGGAATTGTACCACATCAATAGAATTCACCCATATGTCAATTGGGCGCAACTGTGTGATTCTATGGGAGGAATTGAAATAATGCAAGGCTTAGGTGGCATAGGAGGCATTTGTTTAGTGTGCCTGGGATTAGCCTTATACTGTAGCAGTAAAGAATATAGATCCAGCCGGCTCTAAGCTGCGCAGGGGTTAGACTGGATTCCCTTGGCTGCTGCCCTTTATTCGGTTAGATCGCTGGACGGTGTTCGTTAAGGACTCTTTTACATTGGTTAGGGTTTGCGCAGCTGTGTTAGACAATCTATTTACATTCGATGATTTGATGTTTTGAATGTCAGACCAGAAGCACCTAAAGTTCAACCGGATATGACTAAGCGATTAATTTCCATGTATTGTCTCCTTGTCTTTACCCCATGATGTGCCAGTAAGGGCTTTTAGGAGTTTATTTTGGATATTTATCTAATTCTTGTCATAATTGGTATGCTTAGAGAAGGTAAGGATTTTGTCGAGGACTGTGCCGATAATTTTGGCGGTTTGGACGGTAGATATACGGTTGCCATGGATCGATGAAGATTTCACCCCAACCTTCTTAGTCCAAGAGGTAAAAAGTGACACAGTGAATAACCGTAATTTGCGAACACGAATTTTTGTAATTTGTAAAAAGTTTGTTAAAGTCAGTAATTCTAGCACATATGTTGTCTATGTTTATGTCTGATAAGTAAATTGTTCAGTCATCAGCCTTGAGACTCCTTGAGGAGTGCTGTTAACTACAAGAGATAAAGATTAAAGAGTATATGTGAAACGGCTCTTTCTTGTGGTACCCCCTTCGTTGTATTTCGGTCTGTCTACAATTCAGGTAGCTTCTCCAACAGAGTTGGTAATTATAAGGAAGCGAAGAGTTAAAGTGGCCATGCGGACAATTTGAGTTTGAATGTAGATTTGTGATAGGCATGAGATTGCGACACCAAGTCTCACGGTTCAACCCGGTGTGTGAACGAATACACCATCATAACAGTCTAGATAAAATTTTTCCACATTACACTTATATGTTTGTGCCCATGTTCCGACAAAAGAGAAAATCGAGAGCCAAAAGAATGAATATGACAGTTGCCCGAGCAATGTCATTAATATTGTACTAGGCGATTTTAATGTCTGCAGTCTACACACCGACACGTCGAACAATGGCATTAGACTGATCAATGATTAATATGATTCATAAGGCAACATGGTTATCTCCATGATCAATTGAGGAGGAATTTTATAGATGACTCTATAGTCGATAGAAGGCACGCATCCAGTGTTGATTAGGGGTGCGAACATTGACTACCTTACCGCAGTTAAGGTACGTACAAGGCTAAGCTTGGCGAAAAACGTATGTAACCAGGCACAACGACCACAGAGATATCAGTTATTGGTCTTCGATAGCTAAGTGGAAGCAGCGTAGATTTGCAATCCAATTCCTGAAAATGTTAACTCACAGTGGCACTATATAGCCTACTTCATAAAACGGACAGCGAAAAGCATACTTGGGTACTAAAAGCGGTCTCAAAATGATACCTTATACGATGATGAATGTCTCAATGCCACGAGAGAGACGGATGCTACATACAGGGGGAAACTGCAGCCAATGGCAACGCGAGATTTATGTGAACTGCACAGGGAGAAGGGAACAGAGGCAACTCATCTCTTTAGGCAACAAAAACAGGATCTGAAAAGGCGACAGGATGTATGCGCAGAGTTGCTCCGAAGTAGAGGGGAAACCCGAAAATTCTAAAATTTGAAAATTCTTCGTGGAACAGGGCTACCCTCCTGCAAGGCCAACGATGGTCATCTAGTGATGGACCCTAATAATGTTCTAAAGATATGGGAGAACATTTCAGAAATTTACTGGATATGGACACCACTGCAGAAGATACCGCACCCATTCTTGACGATCGTGTTAACTGGCCACTTACGAGTCAGAGCAAGACACGTGTGGCAATGACCCGCCTTATAAATAACAAAACAGCTGGAGCCGATAATCTCCCTGCTGAATTGTTTAAGGCTGGCAAGGAGGAGCTGATTAAGGGCATGCATAAGCTCATGGAAAACATCTGGCTTGAGGAGAGCATGCCCGGGGAATGGAGTCTCAGTCTGTTATGTCCCATATACAAGAAAGGAGATCGTAGTGAATGTAAGAACTACCGTGGAATAAGCCTATTACCAATTGCGTACAATGTCCTTTCAAGCATATTGTTTGAACGTCTATCAGTGCGGCTTTAGACCTGGTAAATCTACGACGGATCAAATATTTACCCTACGACAAATCGTGGAAAAAACTCATGAAAAGCAGATCGACACCTACCATCTCTTTGTCGACTACAAAGCTGCCTTCAACTCTCCGATAAGGTATAATCTATATGAGGCCATGCCTGAGTTTGGTATTTCTGCTGAGCTAATTCGACTTTGCAGATGTACCTTGGAAAACACCAAATACTTGGTTAAGATTGGTACGGATCACTCTGAACCGTTCAACACGGAAAGAGATCTCAGGTAGGGAGATAGCATGTCACTGTTCACATGTCTGGCACCATACTCCACTAGCCTACGTGGAGTCGTGACCCAAACTTCTTTGGAAGGACCAAGTAGTAGGCGACGTGCCACCATCTGGTAGGACTAACTGGAGAACGCATGCAGAAGACCGAAGCATGTGGAAATCACATACTTCAGGCCTCAAATTTATGAGCCAAGTTCGTAAGTTGTAATGGGCTGTCCTGTACACTATTTAATATAGTTATGGAGAAGGTTATGAGAAAGGCTGGTGTCAACATGTCTGGCACCATATTCCATAAGAGCCACATGCCACTAGCCTATGCCGATGACATAGACAACTTTGATCAAAATCTGCGGGATGTTACTGCAGTTTACTCAACGTTGGACAAGAAGTCAGCAGAAATGGGGTTAGCAGTAAACAGGGACAAATTATTCAGATGAGTTAATCCACATCGCATCTTCCGTCAACTAGAAAAACAATGCTAGCCAGGAAATCAAGCGGAGAATAATGCTCGCCAATAGACTTTAGTAACACCATCGTTGGAAGCACCAAGTCGTGGGAGGTAATCGACCATATGTTAGGATTAAGAATATGTAGCTCAACTGGCAATTTAATATTTCTCCCAAAAATTACAAATGGAAAACTACATTATTTTTGAATTCTGTTAGTTTGTTAGCAAAACCGAACCAAATTTGCCACTCTGCTTTAGGTACGTTTCATACTAATACTAAGTTCTACGAGCATATAAGTGAAATCTAAAAAACCTGGAGGTTAACAGCGGCCATTAGATAATATGAAATTTTTTGCGAATTAATTAGACTTTTCCTTTGACTTTTTTTCTATGGCACGAATTGTGGCCATTTTTTTGTCTCTCATAGTATACTATTGGGGTTGGAGAACCATGACCTTTTACGGAACACTAATCAACGTCCGGATTCATGCTAATTATAGTATATTTAATTTTATAAATTTATTGCAACATATCCGTTGCCTTTGTAGGATTTTTTACTGCTTCCTGCTTTTTATTCAAATGTTTTTCATCTTAAACAGCAACGGAAGCCTAGTAAAATATTTGCATCGTTTTGTAAAACTATTAGCTTAATGTGAGACCTACTAAAGGGTTGTCTAAGAGTGTGAGTAGTTGTTAGTGGCTACCTTAGGGTGGGAAATATCATGCCAAGGAGGGCATATAAAGCAAATATCTAATAAAACATTTTGATAGCATCAACTTTTTTGTATTTGGTGCCGATAACATGTTTTGAATGGAAATTAATAGCATTCGTTTTTTTCCCTTGTATAACTTGTGTTTGAGTTCAGATAAAGTCCAATTCGATTTTAAATTTATTTTTGTCTCTTTTTTTTTGTTGCTATTTACTGGAATAATATTTAATGTTTCCTATTTGCGATTTCCATGTTAAACACATATAATTTATGTTGAAACGTTTTAATTTTGTTTTTTGCCACCCGCCAATTTTGCTGTTTAAATATGCATATTTGTGCATTTGTAAACATTTGATACGCAGAATGCTGCACATTTGTTTTTTTTTCTCTACTTTTCATGTTATATGTTTGCTATTTGTAATAACACAAATGTATTCAATTTATTTAAGTTAAATATGATATATAATTTAATGAAATATACATACAAAGTTGTATAGAATTTAAAGCAGAAATGTATGCAATTAAAAGCTAATGTGTTTATGAGAATTTCGCGAAGTTTCTGCAGCAATTTTCTGTGATATAAGAGAAAATATTTTACAGTCTGGAATTTTAACTATTATTTAAATACGAATATGAGCTTCCATTGGCATTTGATGTACATATAACAAGAGACGAATGAGACGATGTAAAAGGAGTAAGCTCCTTTTTGTTATTGTTATAGCTTAGTAATAGCCTAGTTCTGCGTGAGAGAAAGTATTTTCTTACTTTGGGTCTTGTCTCGTTTGGTTCAGAGACAAAGAATCCAAAAATTATACCATTGGTAGTTAAAGGTTACATAAAGTTATCATGTCTTCAGGGCACAACTATGACTTTAAGTATGACAACCACCCATATTTCGAATGGCCCCAATCAGAGCAGACATTTCTGAGTGCACTACTGTTTAAGCCCTAGACCTGTCTAAGGCATTTGCAGAGTCCGATCACTCGGTACTGCTCCAGGACATGTTGAACAAATACTTACTTAAGTGACCAATGACAAGTCACGAACGTGGTTCATAAATTATAGGCCTGAAGTAATAAAGAATTCCACACGCTTCGGTCTTCTGCGTGCGTCTTGGTCCATCCAACGAAGTTTGGGTCTCCCTGCTCTGCGCTGTCCTTCAGGTTCACTATCAAACACCTACCTCGCTGGAGCTTTTACATTCATCCTGGAAACTTAGCCTTGCCATCGTAGTCATTCATTTAGCTACCTCGATGTCGTGGTAAAGCTCATACAGCTCATGGTTCATACGATGGCGAAACTGGTCGTCGACACAGATAGGTCAATTTATTTTTCGGATAACCTTCCTCTCTAATACACTCGGGTATGTATGTCTGTTGTCGTAAGCCACCACGATACGGTAGCGTACAACAGAACGGGTAAAACTAACGCATGATATAGTTAGTTCTTAGTATCTCGAGATAATATCTATCGGTGAAAATTATTATCCGCTTTTTTTCTTAGCTGACATTATTTTTCTTGCTGACGAAAGATCCGAGATAGGTTAACTCATTTAATACCTCAAAACAACAATTGTCAACGTTCACCGTTCGCCTCCATCAAGAGGACACTTTGTTCGTCGAAATCATTATTTTTGTTTCGTACTCCTTTTCTAGTGCCGTGAAAACTGCAGTTACATCTCGCAGAATTCGGCCAATGTGGAATTCGGCGTCGTCCTTCAGGCTCGCCTTTAAACGCCTTTCTCGCTGGAGCATTTACATCCATCCTGGCAACATGTCCCAGCCATTGTTGGGTTCTGACTGTTTTAGCTACGTTGATGTCGTGGTCAAGCTCATGATTCATCCGAAATTCGCAGATATGTCCATATATTTTTCGGAGTACTTTTCTCTTGAATACTCCAGGTTTTGTATGCCCGTTGTCGTTAGCACCCACGATTCGGTGGAATACAACAGAACTGTACTGCTTTTTCGTTGTATGACATGTGGCTCTTGTGGAATATGATGCCAGACATGTTGGCACCAGCCTTTCTCATCACTATCTTCTACCCTGCCTGAGACCTCTTTCCGTGTTGAATGGTTCAGAGGGATCCATACCAATCTTAACCGAGGATTTGGTGATTTCAAAGGCATATCTGCGAAGTCGTATTAACTTTGCAGGAATACCAAACTCAAACATAGCTTCATATAGCCTATTCCTTATTGGAGAGTCGAAGGCAGCTTTGTTGTCGACAAACAGGTGGTGGCTGTCTATCTGCATTTTATGAGATTTTTTTCTCCAGGATTTGCCAAAAAGAGAATGATTGTTCCATCGTAGATTTACCATGTCTATAGCCGAACTGATAAGGTTCAATTAGTTTTCGTCCAATTAGCTTTAGACATTAACACAATATGCTCTAAAGTACTTTGTACGCATTGGTAATAGGCTTATTCCGCGGTAGTTCTTACACTCACTACGATCACATTTCTTAAACATGGGACAAACAGACTGAGACTCCAATTCCTGGGAATGATCTCCTCTAGCCAGATGATCTCTATGGCTGATGCATGCTCCATATCAGCTCCTCCCTAACTGCCTTACCTAATTCAGCCGGGAGACCATCGTCTTCAGCCGCTTTGGTATTTTCGAGGCGGGTTATTGCTACACGTATCTCGCTCTATCTCGGAGATGGACAGTTAATACTATAGTCATAAATTGGAAAGGGGTAATCTGGAGTGTTGTCCGTATCCAATAAATTGCTCAAATGTTCTTTCAAAATCTTCAGAACGTTCTGCTGGTCCATCACTAGCTAACTATCGCCGTCCTTGCAGGTGGGAACCCTGCTCCAGCCATTCTCGTCTTAAATCTCTATTAGATTGTTCGGGCTCCCCTGTCGATTCTTCAGCTCCTTATTTTTACTTCTAAATAGACATGTGCCCTCTCGTCTTTTCTCCCTGTGTCGTTCATGAACAGCTCGCGTAGCCCTTGACTGCAGTTTCGCCCTGTATGTAGTATTTGTCTCTTTCGTGGCATTGCGACATTCATCGTCGTACCAGTCATCATCTTGAGACCGCTTTGAGGGTCCAAGTACTCTTCTCGCAGTACGCTCTATGGAGTCTGCTCTGAATTTTGCCACTGTGAGGTAGTATTTTCACGGATTGGGTCTTAAAGTAGCAGTTGAGTGAGGCGGTTGGAGTAGGCGTCCGCCCCCTCTGTAGTCTGCAGTTTACCGATGTTCAGCTTTTGCTGTGTCAGCTTAAGCTCGTTTTTCGCCATTCTTAGCTTTGTGTGCAGCTTAACTACTATAAGTTAGTGATTAGAGCCAATTTTCGAATACCTTATCACTCGTACGTTCAGAACACTCGATGCGTGCCTTCCATTGACTTATCATCAATTGATCTATGTATAAGCATGTTGCCTTATGAATATTTCTGCGGTCAAATCTAGTGATGCTAATGGATTTGTTATGTATTCTTACTTGCTTCATAACTTCTTTAATATGTTACGTTCTATACACAATTACTAAATTTACATACGACAGATTCCACTCTAGCTGTTATAAAATGTAGAACCCTCTAACTGCCCAGCAAAAAAAGAACCAAAACCCCTCCTCCTCTCCACCATCAACAAATCGAGTAACATTTCATATTAATCAAATTCCATTTTTAACAGACAGAACAAATTTGGGTTTTTCTACAACTCAATTTTTGCTTTATTTTGCAGCATTAATTTGACAAAGGCTTAACTAAGCATTGTTGCGAAATTGGCCCTAGGCGTCTCTTTTGTGGTTATATAAATGGCGAACGAAACACAGAGAGGGCCAGGGTGAAATGCAACGTAGTAAACAGTTTTAATCCTCTTGTATTGGCTAAAATAGCAAATTAAAATCCATTTATTATCCTGTTTTTCATTTAATTTTGGTCGGATCGATGGCGATTTTGTGTAGACTTTTTGTTGAAACCATAATTTCCATTGAAAATTTATGCACATCATCCAAATTAATTGAATGAAAATATTGTTATATCAGCAAAATTTCGTAAAAGTTTTTTGTTTTAAAGTTCAAAATGAAATATACATATGTATGATACCATTGTCGCTCATATACACACAATAGCGCGCACATACACACCCACCAGTAACCTTTTTTTCTTTTGTATTCGTCCACCGTTGTTTTTTGTCCTGTTGCTATTATCCTTAAGCCGTGTAAAATCTATAGACCACCACAACAACAGTGTAAATCCTTTTCACATACAATGATGAAATTATTGTATTTTTATCTTTGCGAACTGAAAATATTTAAAAAAAAAAAATTCCATATCCGCCTCTCAAGTTCATGATGTTTTTACTTTTCGGTACAATAAAATGCATTTATATTTTGTACAATACTCATAATAGTCAGAGATGTTGCCGCCTTCAATGGGAGGTGGTGGCCGGCCGTTGGACCTTAGCGAAATATTCGCATGCGTTAAATATCACTGAGAGATTAATTGTTCAGGATTGTGCTGGAAGACTGTTGCTGCTTCTGACTCGTCTTCCGTTTTCGGAAAGCAGAGAAATTCCCAATTGTAGTTCTTAACACTCAGAGTTTTATTTTTCGGCTTACATATATATTTGGCTATTTATTTATTTTCATAAAGGAAAGGTGAAAATATTTAAATTTAATATTTTTTTTTGGTTTACTTCAACATGATATCTACAATGTAGATATTATAAAGGAATTAAGTAACATACTATTACTTCGCTGTTTCAAATCAGCCAAATCTTGCCGAAATTTATTCAATATGTTGTGTGCAGTGGCACATATCTTAAGTTAGCCCAAAGAAAATTTCTGTAAAAGAAAACGTATACTTGGGGTATTAAATATCATTGGATAATTGACTATTCAGTGTTTTGCTAAAAGACTATTTCTATTAAAGATTTGTTTTATATTTTTTGAAAGCAGCGGAATTCACATTGCATTTCGTAACAGTTTTGTATGGGATATGAATATTGCGTCCCTTGCAAAACATGAATAACTTAAAGATTTGTTCACCAATTTTTACTAAAAGATATGCCTGAAAATGTGCACTTTCCAAGTAATTGAATAAGTATTAGGGGAAATGTAATTAAATAGTGTCCAAAAACTTCTCCATGAACGCAAAAGTTTCATTTTAAGGCAAAAACAGGCCTATGTTGCAAGTTATCAATATAAATGTAATATAATTAATATAATCTATATATATAAAAATGGTGGCAAAAATCTATAGTAATTCATCAATTTCAGTTGTTCGTTATTGCCAGGAGAAGGTTTATGTGAAAGAAAATTTTGGGAAAATCTTCCGGAAAAGTCGGAAAATTGGAAAAATCGAAAATTGCCTTTTTGTATGGAATTTTATGTGCAATTGTTGCAGAATGACTTTTTGAATAGAAAAATAGAAAATTTTTGTTGAAAAATTCCCGAAAAATGCACTAAATTTTAAATTTTATTTCGACGAAATTTTGCATTTTTTCGTATGATTTAATAAATTTGGACGATGTAACAGTGAAAAATTTCGGATAATTATTCCAAAATGACTTTTCGAATGGAAAAGTAGAAAATTTTTTTCGAAAAATTCGGGAAAAATTTGGATTTTTTTGTCTAAAAAATTTTGCATTGTACCGCTCGATTTGAGAAAAATCGCAAATTGAATTTTTGTTAAAAATTTTGTGTGCAATTGTTCCGTAATGACTTTTCGAATGGAAAAATAAAAAAATTTTGTAAAAAAATTAGAGAAGAATGCCACAAATTTGAATTTTTTTTCGCCGAAATGTGTTATCGTAGATTTGATACACAGTAGCACATTTTCCAATTTCAAACTCTTGAACCAATTGAAACCCACAAAATCTGAAAGCTTATGATAGTAGAAGAAAAACTCTAACTGGGTTTTGAATTATTTGCTAAGGTTTTCTTTTAATTCATTTTTGAAATTTTTTCTTCAACAACCATAAGCTTTTAGATTTTGGCGGTCTCAATTGGTTCAAGTTTTTACTGCTGCACTGTGATATTTTTGGACGATGTTAATGTGAAAAATTTCGGATAATAGAAAAATTATTGGTGGGAAACTCTAAAAATTCTGGAAATACTCGAAGATGTTGGATTTCCTACAAAATTTGCATTCATCAAGTGATTTAAAATTGAAAATTTATTTTAAAAGATTAAAAGCGAAGTTATAGAACAATTTTAAAATCTTCTGCATGAGCATTACACACTGGTCCGATTAATCAAAAACCTCTGGGTGCCATGCAAGACAATTCAATGCTCCCACTATAAATGAAGTCGCAGTGGTGATTGTTGGGAAGAATTTGTAAGCACGCGATATTGTCCTCAAGCGTCGGAATGGTAGACAACTAAGGCACGTGTATGAGACTAATCGGTCATATGATACACTTCAATACCCGTTAATATTCTATCGTGGAGAGGATGGCTATCACCTCAATTTTAAAATGGTCAATAGAATGCAACTTTTATTAAGAAGTCATCACTTCTTTTTCATTCTACATTTAAGTTCGAATTCATATTTTAGGAGAAGAAACTAATAAAAAGGTTTGCTCAATGAATTTTTATGCGTATCGATTGATGATTCGGCAAGATGTTGACAATCATCAGTTAAGATATCGCCAGTTATTTCAACAGTGCTGCGTTGACATGTACAGCAAGGTCGAAACGGAGCGTCTCAATTGTATTCGTTTTAATCAGTCGCCATATTTCGAGAAACTCGCCAACGTTTGCATTTGCTCGAAAACGGTACGAATTGGGACTCAACGCTCGCCGAGGCAACTGTTTATGCTCCAGCGACTCAAATTCGTACATTGATTGCGATCATCATAACCAGGTGTCATCTGCCGAACCCGAGCGCATTGTGGGACAAGTACAAGGACGAGATGGCTAACGACATTTTGCACAGAGTTCGCACGACAACATCGAATTTCGATCTTGAAATAAACTTCTGATCGAAGACATGTGCGCCCTCATGTGCGGCAGACTACTATCAAAATTGGGAATACCAGCGCCAAATGCATTCAATCGCGAATTGCAACGAGATCAAGACTTTGATCGAGATGTGCTGACTTAAAGAGTCCGAACAAATGTACCGCCGTTGAATGCCCAGCAAACGAACGTGTACGATTCGCTGATGAAGTTTGTTGACGATGGAACGGAAGGCATTTACTTTCCGATGCTCCCGGCGGGACAGACAAGACATTCGTCTTTTCTTTGATTCTGACAACAATTCAGTCAAGATCGCAAATTACGTTAGCTGTTGCATCCTCTGGTATTGCTCCCACATTGTTGACAATCAATAAATCGCAAGGCCAATCGTTGGCATTATGAGGGATTAATCTCGAATTTTCCTGCTTTTCACAAGGTCAGCTGTTCGTCGCATGTTCGCGTGCTAGCAAACCGTCTTCATTTTTTGCTTTTACGCCGCAAAACAAATCGAAAAACATTGTTTATCAGATCGCTCTTTCGATTAAATTCAAAAAAATCACATTAAAACTTGAACTATCTGTGTTTTACTATTACCTTGGAGCTTTTATGAAGGCGTTACCTTAGGAGCGAGACGAAGTTTGCCGGGTCTGAAGTTGTATGGCAAAACAACGTTTGCCTAGCCAGCTAGTTATATATAATTTTCTTAATAAATCCAAAATCGGTTTAGAAAAGACTGACTCATAACTGAAGATAACCAGCAAAACCAGTTTTTGAACCGTAAGTCAAGAATTTGACGGTGTTAGGAAACTTTGGTTTACAGATTCATATTGTACTCGACCAGACCCAAACCAAACACTAGGTCCTTCCCAAGTTCCTTCAATCTTTTTCATTTTGAAGCAGCGTGTTGTATTTACATTGAATGTGATATGCCACGCCTACTTTTCAACGACACGTGTTTACGGTTCGACTAAGCACATTTATAACAAAAGACTGCATCTAAAGCTTGTTGACCTCCGATATCACAGTTTTTCAGATATGTGATTAAAATTACGTGCCAAAACCAAAGCCGCGACCACACCCGTTTTCCAAATTGCTCTGAAATTCAGAGTCTGAATAGTAAGAAACAACTCACACAAATTTGAGTGAATCTCTCTCTCTAGAAGGCAGCTTTGTAGTTAACAAAGAGGTGGTAGGTGTCGTTCTGCTTTTCATGAGTTTTTTCCAGGATTTGTAGTAAGGTGAATATTTAATCCGTCGTGGACTTACCAGGTCTAAAGCCGCACTAATATGGTGCAATTAGTTTTTCTACAATTGGCGTTCGACGTTCACACGCTATTGCACGCAATTGGTAATATTCCACGGTAACAGACTGAAACTCCAATCTTCGGGCATGCTCTCCTCTAGCCAGATGTTCTCCAGGTGCATGCTCCTAATCAGCTCCTCCCGGCCAGCCTTAAACAATTCAGCAGGGAGACCACCGGCTCCAGCAGCTTTGTTGTGTTTAAGGCGGGAGATTGCCACACGTATTTCGCTCTGGCTAGGAGGTGGGCAGTAAATACCATCGTCGTGGATTGGAGCGGGGCTTCTAGAGTGGTGTCCGTATCCAGTAAATTTCTGAAATGATCTCTCCATACCTTCAGAACCATATCCGGCTCCGTCACTAGCTGACCATCGCTGTCCTTGCAGGAGGGCAACCCTGTTCCACGCATTCTCGCTTTAACTCTCTTGTAGAATTTTCGTGACTCATCCTGCCTCTTCTTCAGCTCCTTTTTTGGTCTAAAAAGAAGAGTTGCCTCTCGTCTCTTCTCACCGAGCCGTTCACGAACAGCTCGCGTTGCCATTGGCTGCAGTTTCGCCCTGTAGGCAGCATCCGTTTCTCTCGTGACATTGCGACATTCATCATCGTACCAGGCATCTTCTTGAGACGGCATTGAGTAACTAAGTACGCTTCTCGGCTATATATCGACTATCACGTGATCCAACTGATTCCATGTCAATTGATCTGGATATAACTATGTTGCCTTATACATATTTTTATGGTCAAATCTAGTGCTGTTTCTTGCCGCAGAGAAATCAATCAGTCTAATGCCATTGTTCGACGATTCGGTGTGCAGAGTTAATTTTTCGATATTAGGCTCAAATGCGGTCTGCCTGCCTATTTTAGCATTAAAATCGCCTGGTACAATTTGGATGTCACGGCTTGGGCTACGGTTATATACATTTTCTAGGCTCTCGTAGAACTCGGCTTTGTCCTTATCGCTTTTCTCTTATGTGGGAGCATGGGCACATATAAGTGTCTTGACTCCAGGCGTCCGCAGTTGTGCCACGAATACGTAAGTAAGTAGACTTTAAGTGCAATTGGATCACTCTGGGTTTGCCAAGTTAAACCAGGTAAATTAGAAGCTTTGTCTTGTATCGCACTCCCGACTCCCTTGCTAACATTCCACAAAAATATTATCTTATTTAGTTAAAAAAATAGTTTTGCTCCGTCCCCTTCAGCCCACCGATCAATAAAAATTTGAATGGCTGTAGTGCCATGTACTAACTTGGTGTCAAATATATAAAAGATATTGCTGTAGTGCTAAAAACACTTTTGCTAGGCCCCTTCCGTATGTGGCATGTCATAAGGTCCAAGTTTATAAGGTTTATGGAACTTATGACACAAAGAAAATTTTCATAAAGTCTATGGACCTTACGTCCATGAGAGTTGTGTCTCCTTATAACACCTTTTTATGCGTTTTAAGGTCTCAAGATACGCCTTAATGGAGGCGGGCCCATGGACTGTACAGTAGTATATGTATATAAGTGACCCGGTAAGTTAAAAGCGACCTATGGGTCGAAAAAATAGATTTTTACTTTTTTGGTGATTCTTATAGTAGACAACACGCACATTCTAATGCAACAAACCACAGCTTTCTAGCTGCATTAGAAGGCAGAAATTAGCTTCAAATTAGACAATCATCAATATCAAGAATCAATTTTTTAACTTCAAAGTCGTTTTTCTCCAAAACTTATTTTCTGAGCATAGGTCCCTTTTAACTTACCGGGTCACATATATAAAAATGGTGGCAAAAATTTATAGTAATTCATCAATTGAGAACGGCTGGACCGATTTTGATCAATTTTTTTTTAGGTGTTTGTAATTTCCAGGAAAAGGTTTGTGTAAAAGCCGGAAAATTGGAAAAACCGAAAATTGCTTTTTTGTATGGAATTTTGTGTGCAATTGTTACGAATGAGTTTTCGAATGGAAAAATAAAAAAAATTTGTTGGAAAATTCGGAAAATTCCGGAAAAATTCGAAAAATTTTAATACTATTTTGCGACAAAATTTTGCTTTTTGTCTTACTATTTGATAGTTTTGAACGATGTAACTTGCGAAAAATTTCGGATAATTATTCCGAAATGACTTTCCGTATGGAAAAATGGATAAATTATCGGTGAAAAACTCGGAAAATTCCGAAAAAGTTCATCGCCTGATTTGAAGTAAATCGCAAATTAAATTTTTGTAGGGTTTCGAATAGAAAAATATAAAGTTTTAGTTGGAAAATTATGGAAAATGCCAAAAAATTTTGCATCTTATTGTATGTTTTGGTAATGTTGGGCATTGTAAATGTGAACAATTTCGAACAATTATGACTTCGAATGGAAAAATATAAAAATTCTTGGGGGAAAACTCGGAAAATTCAAGAAAAAAAAGATGCCTTCCACGTAATCTTTCACGAAAATTGTGCAAAATTGCTGAAAAATTTCGGATAATTGTGAAATATAGTGCGAAAAATTTATAGTAATTTATCAAGGGAGAACGTCGGCCCAGTTTGCTCCATTTTTATTTAATTGTTCGTAATTGGCAGGAATTTTTTATGCCAGAAAATTTTGGGAAAACCCTAAGGAAAAGCTGGGAAAATTGAGTGCAATTGATACGAAATGGCTTTTAGAATGCAAAAATAGAAAATTATTAGCGAAAAACTCGGAAAAATCCGGTAAAGCGCAAAAAATTAGATTAGAATTAGATCGGCGAAATTTTGCAGTTTTCGCATGGTTTGATGATTTTGATGTTGGTTGGGAAATTTAACGAGATAAATAATATCTATATATATAAAAATGGTGTAATAGTAATTCATATAGTCAATTGAGAACGGCTGGATCGATTTTGATGATTTTTTTTTCAGTTGTTCGTAATTGCCACGATAGGGAAAGCCGGGAAATTGGAATAACCGAAAATTGCTTTTTTATATGGAATTTTGTGTGGAAAAATTGCAAATGACTTTTCGAATGGAAAAATAGAAAAATTTTGTTGGAAAATTCCGGAAAAATTAGAAAATTTTGAATTTTTTTCCGACGAAATGTAGCTTTTTTTCGTATGATTTGATAGTTTTGGACGATGTAACTGCGAAAATTTTTAGATAATCATTCCGACATGACTTTCCTAATGGAAAAATAGGTGAAAAACTCGAAAAATTTTGATTTTTCGAATAGGACATGGTTGTTTTTAGGGAGAGTTATTTACTAGACTAATGCATCCTATTAGACAATCAAACTTTGGACGACATACGCATCGTGCTATAATTAGTCAGAGCGTCCAAAATAATCAAACACAAAAGGAACTTGTTGTAAATATAGACATGAATCGCGCTGCTTTTGAATACGATTCCACAATCGCCTGCAAAGATCTTCGCTGCGTTGATATCGGTTCATTGTCTGTCGTATGCCAGCATTTCAATGCATTGAAGTTCCGGGTTATGCTGCTACTCATTTCAAGGTGAGATCCCAATCTATTTTAAGACTATTGCATATTAACTTGTATTATATTTCACATTTAGGTCTACAAAGTACTTTGGAAACGGTCCTTAAAGTCAACAATAATGCGTTGAGTTTATTAACTCATGTAACTAATTTGAAGTAACTCCTTAACATGGAAGTTAACCAATTACGTTTTATTGTTGTAAATGCTAATAAAAAGTTAATCAGCAAAGTCATATCTATAGTGCCGACATGTAGATTAAGTTTTTTCTGCATGTAGGGCAATAAACCACTTCTTCCACAAATCGGAAACAGGCATTCCTCTAAATATCAAAATTATTTATTTTGATCCGTAGTAGCGTGAACCATCTGTATACTAACTATCTCTTTGGTCATAAAAAACATTTTTGTTATGCCTTCTCCTATTGACGGCAAATGAAAATTCCGTTTGAAGCTTCATGCCTTTGGCCATAAGAACTTCTTTTGTAATGTCTTCTTCTCACACGGATCAATAATATTCCGAATACTATTTTTGTATTGAACTCGTATTACAATTTTTTGGGATAATTCAGTTACCAATGTTTGACTTAACAAAGTGATGGTCTCACGTGCTGTATGGCATTTTACACCGTCGTGTTGGAACCATTTCTCCTTCAAATAATGTGCAATGACATGATAAATAAAAAAAATCAATTAATCGCCCACTGGCTCTAGTTCATCTACCAGTTGGATTTTATATGAATGTGGGCCAAGATCTTTCCTCAGCATTTGCAGAGACCGAGTTGCTAAGAAAGACGTCGGTTCGATAAATTCGAGTCCCCTGTCACACTAACGTCTACAGCGTCGATGGCTTCTATTAGCTGCTCAGATGGATCATTATATGCACCCTCAACTTCACAAAGGCCTCCATAAGTATGGCGAACAAAACGCGCATTTTGAAAATAAATTTGCAATATATGTAAACGTTGTTCTTGTTTAGTTTTTGCATGGTGATTTTGCAAAGTATGCTAAAAGAAAGTCTATCACACTTCATTAGTATGACAGCTAGATTTACACTTATACCTATCAGAAGTTCTATATGTCAAGAAAAATACCCCATGCATAGGTTATTTACAATTGTTTGCTAATGTTACCTCTGATATACTATACAAATTTAACCTTTGTAGTATAACTACAAATAATATTGCTTAATTTTTCTATCTATATGATTTATTACCGATTCGCTCTCCTGAAAGTAATTAAAAAATACATACCAGTAAAGTAAATTAAAAAAAATATCACTATTTTAGTCTGCGCTTCCTCAACTGCCTGGTGTACAGACCATTATTTGATACAGTTAAAAGTTAATTATTGAAGTGCGTGGGCAGCGCCTCGGCACTTTTAACTTCTTTATTTCGAAATAGCCTGATCATTACGGCGAATCAATTAGTTCGCGTCAAAAAAAACGTGTTAATCGTATATCAGTATTGGAATGTACGAAGAGTTCTTAGAAAATTTCACTCAGAAACTATATGTCTAAAATCAATTCATAGTTCGCGCTGAGAAGCATAAAGATTTCAGGTAGAGATATTTTTTTTTAGCAATGAGCAATATTTTAGTTACTTCAGACCTATGGGCCCCGGCTCTAATTTTTACCTACCATTCCAATGTTTGGAGACCAAGACGAAAAGAATAGTATATTTTTGATTTTTTTTATTGGGATCCCGCCCTATATTCTGAAAAATGATTTTTAAAAATTTCATTTCTGTATGCCAACTCTCAGAGGCCATAACTTTTTAACCAATACATAAATTTGCTTCTGTAATACCTCATTTAGTTTGTTGGGGTCAGTTTTACGCAGAAGGTCTCAAAAAATATATATCTGAAGTTTTCGGTTTGTGCTTATTTAAAAACAAAAAAATCTTTATTTAAAATATTCATGCTTTCCAACGCGAGCTAGGAATTGATTTTAGACACAAAGTTTTCTTAAAATTCATCGTAGATTCCGATTTTGGTTACGATTTTTGCGAATAAAAAAATTGGCCCACCTTACTGTTCATATCTCTAGGCGAACAGCAATGTACTGTGGAATTTTGACAGTTTTAACCGTTTGTTTTAAAAAGGGTGTGGAACACCCCATTTCCACACTTACTGTAATTCATACTGCAACAACAACATATGTAGCAAATCTCATCTTCATACCTCTGATAGTTCATGAAATATAGCCCTTTTAATTTTCAAGTTGAATGGGCTGTGCCACGCCCCTTTATCCAATCACAACCAAATATAGCCTGCGACTATCAACAGGTCAACAGTACCACTTGGTAAATTTTTTGTATCAATCGATCTATTAGAAAAGCCGTTAGAGCGATTTTTGAAAAGGGGGCGTGGTACCGCCCACTTTCATCCTGGCTGTAATTAATACTGCTCAAACAACATATATACCAAATCTCTACTTCATACCTCTGATATTTCATGAAATATAGCCTTTTTAATTTTCAAGTTGTATGGGCGGTGCCACGCCCCTTTATCCAATCACAACCTATTATAGCCAGGGACTATCAACAGTTCAACAGTACCATTTGGTATAATTTTCGTATCAATCGGTCTATTGGAAAAGCCGTTAGAGCGATTTTTGAATAGGGGGTGTGGCACCGCCCACTTCCTCCCTGGATGTAATTAATACTTCTCCAACAACATATATACCAAATCTCATCTTCATACCTCTGATAGTTCATGAGATATAGCCCTATCGATTTTCAAGTTGTATGGGCGGTGCCACGCCCCTTTATCCAATCACAACTAAATATAGCCTGAGACTATCTACAGGTCAACAGTACCTCATGGTAAAAGTTTTGTATCAATCGATCCATTAGAAAAGGCGTTAGAGCGATTTTTGAAAAGGGGGCGTGGTACCGCCCACTTTCATCCTGGCTATAATTAATACTGCTCAAACAACATATATACCAAATCTCTACTTCATACCTCTGATATTTCATGAAATATAGCCTTTTTAATTTTCAAGTTGTATGGGCGGTGCCACGCCCCTTTATCCAATTACAACCAAATGTAGTCAGGAACTATCTACAGGGCAACAGGTTCTCATGGTAAAATGTTTGTATCAATCGGTCTATTAGAAAGGCCGTCTGAGCGATATTTGAAAAAAGGGGCGTGGCGCCGCCCACTTTTTGAAAAAATAAAACCTTTTAAACCATCCGGAATCTATAGCGAACAAAACAAAAAAAAAAATTTGGAAATCGGTCCAGCCGTTTTTGAGTTTTAGCGAGACAACTGCACAGCAGTTCATTTTTATATATAAGAATGAATTGCTGTGCAGTTGTCTCGCTAAAACTCAAAAACGGCTGGACCGATTTTCAAATTTTTTTTTTTGTTTTGTTCGCTATAGCTTCCGGATGGTTTAAAAGGTTTTATTTTGTCAAAAAGTGGGCGGCGCCACGCCCCTTTTTTCAAATATCGCTCAGACGGCTTTTCTAATAGACCGATTGACACAAAAATTGTACCATGAGGTACTGTTGACCTGTAGATAGTTCCTGACTACATATGGTTGTAATTGGATAAAGGGGCGTGGCACCGTCCATACAACTTGAAAATTAAAAAGGCTATATTTCATGAACTATCAGAGGTATGAAGTAGAGATTTGGTATATATGTTGTTTGAGCAGTATTAATTACAGCCAGGATGGAAGTGGGCGGTGCCACGCCCCCTTTTCAAAAATCGCTCTAACGGCTTTTCTAATAGATTGATTGATACAAAAATTTTATCATGAGGTACTGTTGACCTGTATATAGTTCCTGACTACATTTGGTTGTAATTGGATAAAGGGGCGTGGCACCGCCCATACAACTTGAAAATTAAAAAGGCTACATTTCATGAACTATTAGAGGTATGAAGATGAGATTTGGTATATATGTTGTTGGAGCAGTATTAATTACAGACAGGGTGGAAGTGGGCGGTGCCACGCCCCCTTTTCAAAAATCGCTCTGACGGCTTTTCAAATAGACCGATTGATACGAAAATTTTAACAAGTGGTACTGTTGACCTGTAGGTATTTCCTGGCAACATTTGGTTGTGATTGGATAAAGTGGCGTGGAACCGCCTATACAACTTGAAAATTTAAAGGGCTATATCTCATGAACTATCAGAGGTATGAAGATGAGATTTGGTATATATGTTGATGAAGCAGAATTAATTACTGCCAGGAAGAAAGTGGGCGGTGCCGCACCACTTTTTCAAAAATCGCTCTGACGGCTTTTCTAACTGACTGATTTATAAGATAATTTTAAAAAGTGGTACTAATGACCTGTTGTAAGTCACTGGCTGTACTTAGTTGTGATTGGATAAAGGAGCGTGGCACCGTCCATACAACTTTAAAGTAAAAAAGACTATATCTCATGAACTATCAGTGGTATGAAGATGTGATTTGTTACATATGTTGTTGTTGCTGTATGATTTAGAGTAATGGTGGAAGTGGGCTGTTCCACACCCCTTTTAAAACAAACAGTAATAACTGTAAAAATTCCACAGAACATTGCTGTTCGCCTAGAGATATGAACAGTAAGGTGGGCGAATTTTTTTATTCCCAAAAATCGTAACCAAAATTGGAATCTACGATGAATTTTAAGAAAATTTCACCAAAAAACTTTGTGTCTAAAATCAATTCCTAGCTCGCGCTGGAAAGCATAAAGATTTCTGTTAGAGATTTTTTTTTGTTTTTAAATGAGGACAATCCGAAAACTGCAGATATTTATTTTTCGAGACCTTCTGCGTAAAACTAACTTCCCAGCAAACTAAATGAGATATTACAGAACCATATCTATGTATTGGTTAAAAAGTTATGGCCTCTGAGAGTTGGCATACGGAAATTAAGTTTTTAAAAATCATTTTTCAGAACATTGGGCGGGATCCCAATAAAAAAATCAAAAATATACTATTCTTTTCGTCTTGGTCTCCAAACATCGGAATGGTAGGTAAAAATTAGAGCCGGGCCCATAGGTCTGAAGTAACTGAAATATTGCTCATTGCTAAAAAAATATCTCTACCTGAAATCTTCATGCTTCTCAGCGCGAACTATGAATTGATTTTAGACATATAGTTTCTTAGTGAAATTTTCTAAGAATTCTTCGTACTGATTAACGATTAACTGTATTAAATAATGGTCCGTACACCAGGTAGTTGAGGATGCGCAGACTAAAATAGTGATTTTTTTTTAATTTACTTTACAGGTATGTGTTTTTCAATTACTTTACAGAAGAGCGAATCGGTAATAAATCATATAGATAGAAAAATTAAGCAATATTCATTGTAGTTAAAAGACAATGGTTAAATTTGTATAGTATATCAGAGGTAACATTAGCATACAATTGTAAATAACCTATGCATGGGGTATTTTACTTGACATATAGAACTTCTGATAGGTATAAGTGTAAATCTAGCTGTCATACTAATGAAGTGTGATAGACTTCCATTAGGTTACTTTGCAAAACCACCATGTAAAAACTAAAAAAAGAACAACGTTTACAAATCTTGCAAATTTATTTTCAAAATGCACGTTCTGTTCGCCAAACTTATGGAGCCCTTTGTGAAGTTGAGGGTGCATATAATGATCCATCTGGGCAGCTAATAGAAGCCATCGACGCTGTAGACGTTAGTGTGACAGGGGCTCGAATTTATCGATCCGACGTCTTTCTCAGCAACTCGGTCTCTGGAAATGCTGAGGAAATATCTTGGCCTGCATTCATATAAAATCCAACTGGTAGAAGAACTAGAGCCAGTGGACGATCAATTGATTTTTTTTATTTATCATGTCATTGCACATTATTTGATGGAGAAATGGTTCCAACACGACGGTGCCATACAGCGCGTGAGACCATCACTTTGTTAAGCCGAACGTTGTTGACCGAATTATCTCCAAAAATGGTAATACGAGTTCAATACTAAAATTTTATTCCGGATTATTCTTGATCGGTGTGAGAAAACACATGACAAAAGAGGTTTTTATGGCTAAAGGCATGAAGCTTCAAACGGAATTTTCATTTGCGGTTAATAGGAGCAGGCATAACAAAAACGTTTTTTTATGACCAAAGATATAGTTAGTATACAGATGGTTCCCGCTACTACGGATCAAAATAAATAATTTTGATCTTTAGAGGAATGTCTGTTTCCGATTTGTGGAAGAAGTGGTTTTTCGTCCTACATACAGAAAAAACTTAATCTACATGTCGGCACTATAGATATGACTTTGCTGATGAACTTTTTATTAGCATTTACAACAATAAATCTTAATTAGTTAACTTAATTGTTAAGAAGTTATTTTAAATAAGTTAATAAGTAAATAAACTAAATATATTATTGTAGAGCTTAAGTACTGTTTTTAAAGTACTTTGTAGACCTAAATGTGAAATATATTACAAGTTATATGCAATAGCGAAGCATTGCCGGGCCCACTAGTCTTATATATAAAAATGAACTGCTGTGCAGTTGTCTCGCTAAAACTCAAAAACGGCTGGACCGATTTCCAAATTTTTTTTTTTGTTTTGTTCGCTATAGATTCCGGATGGTTTAAAAGGTTTTATTTTTTCAAAAGTGGGCGGCGCCACGCCCCTTTTTTCAAATATCGCTCAGACGGCCTTTCTAATAGACCGATTGATACAAACATTTTACCATGAGAACCTGTTGCCCTGTAGATAGTTCCTGACTACATTTGGTTGTAATTGGATAAAGGGGCGTGGCACCGCCCATACAACTTGAAAATTAAAAAGGCTATATTTCATGAAATATCAGAGGTATGAAGTAGAGATTTGGTATATATGTTGTTTGAGCAGTATTAATTATAGCCAGGATGAAAGTGGGCGGTACCACGCCCCCTTTTCAAAAATCGCTCTAACGCCTTTTCTAATGGATCGATTGATACAAAACTTTTACCATGAGGTACTGTTGACCTGTAGATAGTCTCAGGCTATATTTAGTTGTGATTGGATAAAGGGGCGTGGCACCGCCCATACAACTTGAAAATCGATAGGGCTATATCTCATGAACTATCAGAGGTATGAAGATGAGATTTGGTATATATGTTGTTGGAGAAGTATTAATTACATCCAGGGAGGAAGTGGGCGGTGCCACACCCCCTATTCAAAAATCGCTCTAACGGCTTTTCCAATAGACCGATTGATACGAAAATTATACCAAATGGTACTGTTGAACTGTTGATAGTCCCTGGCTATAATAGGTTGTGATTGGATAAAGGGGCGTGGCAAGACTTTGATCGAGATGTGCTGACTTAAAGAGTCCGAACAAATGTACCGCCGTTGAATGCCCAGCAAACGAACGTGTACGATTCGCTGATGAAGTTTGTTGACGATGGAACGGAAGGCATTTACTTTCCGATGCTCCCGGCGGGACAGACAAGACATTCGTCTTTTCTTTGATTCTGACAACAATTCAGTCAAGATCGCAAATTACGTTAGCTGTTGCATCCTCTGGTATTGCTCCCACATTGTTGACAATCAATAAATCGCAAGGCCAATCGTTGGCATTATGAGGGATTAATCTCGAATTTTCCTGCTTTTCACAAGGTCAGCTGTTCGTCGCATGTTCGCGTGCTAGCAAACCGTCTTCATTTTTTGCTTTTACGCCGCAAAACAAATCGAAAAACATTGTTTATCAGATCGCTCTTTCGATTAAATTCAAAAAAATCACATTAAAACTTGAACTATCTGTGTTTTACTATTACCTTGGAGCTTTTATGAAGGCGTTACCTTAGGAGCGAGACGAAGTTTGCCGGGTCTGAAGTTGTATGGCAAAACAACGTTTGCCTAGCCAGCTAGTTATATATAATTTTCTTAATAAATCCAAAATCGGTTTAGAAAAGACTGACTCATAACTGAAGATAACCAGCAAAACCAGTTTTTGAACCGTAAGTCAAGAATTTGACGGTGTTAGGAAACTTTGGTTTACAGATTCATATTGTACTCGACCAGACCCAAACCAAACACTAGGTCCTTCCCAAGTTCCTTCAATCTTTTTCATTTTGAAGCAGCGTGTTGTATTTACATTGAATGTGATATGCCACGCCTACTTTTCAACGACACGTGTTTACGGTTCGACTAAGCACATTTATAACAAAAGACTGCATCTAAAGCTTGTTGACCTCCGATATCACAGTTTTTCAGATATGTGATTAAAATTACGTGCCAAAACCAAAGCCGCGACCACACCCGTTTTCCAAATTGCTCTGAAATTCAGAGTCTGAATAGTAAGAAACAACTCACACAAATTTGAGTGAATCTCTCTCTCTAGAAGGCAGCTTTGTAGTTAACAAAGAGGTGGTAGGTGTCGTTCTGCTTTTCATGAGTTTTTTCCAGGATTTGTAGTAAGGTGAATATTTAATCCGTCGTGGACTTACCAGGTCTAAAGCCGCACTAATATGGTGCAATTAGTTTTTCTACAATTGGCGTTCGACGTTCACACGCTATTGCACGCAATTGGTAATATTCCACGGTAACAGACTGAAACTCCAATCTTCGGGCATGCTCTCCTCTAGCCAGATGTTCTCCAGGTGCATGCTCCTAATCAGCTCCTCCCGGCCAGCCTTAAACAATTCAGCAGGGAGACCACCGGCTCCAGCAGCTTTGTTGTGTTTAAGGCGGGAGATTGCCACACGTATTTCGCTCTGGCTAGGAGGTGGGCAGTAAATACCATCGTCGTGGATTGGAGCGGGGCTTCTAGAGTGGTGTCCGTATCCAGTAAATTTCTGAAATGATCTCTCCATACCTTCAGAACCATATCCGGCTCCGTCACTAGCTGACCATCGCTGTCCTTGCAGGAGGGCAACCCTGTTCCACGCATTCTCGCTTTAACTCTCTTGTAGAATTTTCGTGACTCATCCTGCCTCTTCTTCAGCTCCTTTTTTGGTCTAAAAAGAAGAGTTGCCTCTCGTCTCTTCTCACCGAGCCGTTCACGAACAGCTCGCGTTGCCATTGGCTGCAGTTTCGCCCTGTAGGCAGCATCCGTTTCTCTCGTGACATTGCGACATTCATCATCGTACCAGGCATCTTCTTGAGACGGCATTGAGTAACTAAGTACGCTTCTCGGCTATATATCGACTATCACGTGATCCAACTGATTCCATGTCAATTGATCTGGATATAACTATGTTGCCTTATACATATTTTTATGGTCAAATCTAGTGCTGTTTCTTGCCGCAGAGAAATCAATCAGTCTAATGCCATTGTTCGACGATTCGGTGTGCAGAGTTAATTTTTCGATATTAGGCTCAAATGCGGTCTGCCTGCCTATTTTAGCATTAAAATCGCCTGGTACAATTTGGATGTCACGGCTTGGGCTACGGTTATATACATTTTCTAGGCTCTCGTAGAACTCGGCTTTGTCCTTATCGCTTTTCTCTTATGTGGGAGCATGGGCACATATAAGTGTCTTGACTCCAGGCGTCCGCAGTTGTGCCACGAATACGTAAGTAAGTAGACTTTAAGTGCAATTGGATCACTCTGGGTTTGCCAAGTTAAACCAGGTAAATTAGAAGCTTTGTCTTGTATCGCACTCCCGACTCCCTTGCTAACATTCCACAAAAATATTATCTTATTTAGTTAAAAAAATAGTTTTGCTCCGTCCCCTTCAGCCCACCGATCAATAAAAATTTGAATGGCTGTAGTGCCATGTACTAACTTGGTGTCAAATATATAAAAGATATTGCTGTAGTGCTAAAAACACTTTTGCTAGGCCCCTTCCGTATGTGGCATGTCATAAGGTCCAAGTTTATAAGGTTTATGGAACTTATGACACAAAGAAAATTTTCATAAAGTCTATGGACCTTACGTCCATGAGAGTTGTGTCTCCTTATAACACCTTTTTATGCGTTTTAAGGTCTCAAGATACGCCTTAATGGAGGCGGGCCCATGGACTGTACAGTAGTATATGTATATAAGTGACCCGGTAAGTTAAAAGCGACCTATGGGTCGAAAAAATAGATTTTTACTTTTTTGGTGATTCTTATAGTAGACAACACGCACATTCTAATGCAACAAACCACAGCTTTCTAGCTGCATTAGAAGGCAGAAATTAGCTTCAAATTAGACAATCATCAATATCAAGAATCAATTTTTTAACTTCAAAGTCGTTTTTCTCCAAAACTTATTTTCTGAGCATAGGTCCCTTTTAACTTACCGGGTCACATATATAAAAATGGTGGCAAAAATTTATAGTAATTCATCAATTGAGAACGGCTGGACCGATTTTGATCAATTTTTTTTTAGGTGTTTGTAATTTCCAGGAAAAGGTTTGTGTAAAAGCCGGAAAATTGGAAAAACCGAAAATTGCTTTTTTGTATGGAATTTTGTGTGCAATTGTTACGAATGAGTTTTCGAATGGAAAAATAAAAAAAATTTGTTGGAAAATTCGGAAAATTCCGGAAAAATTCGAAAAATTTTAATACTATTTTGCGACAAAATTTTGCTTTTTGTCTTACTATTTGATAGTTTTGAACGATGTAACTTGCGAAAAATTTCGGATAATTATTCCGAAATGACTTTCCGTATGGAAAAATGGATAAATTATCGGTGAAAAACTCGGAAAATTCCGAAAAAGTTCATCGCCTGATTTGAAGTAAATCGCAAATTAAATTTTTGTAGGGTTTCGAATAGAAAAATATAAAGTTTTAGTTGGAAAATTATGGAAAATGCCAAAAAATTTTGCATCTTATTGTATGTTTTGGTAATGTTGGGCATTGTAAATGTGAACAATTTCGAACAATTATGACTTCGAATGGAAAAATATAAAAATTCTTGGGGGAAAACTCGGAAAATTCAAGAAAAAAAAGATGCCTTCCACGTAATCTTTCACGAAAATTGTGCAAAATTGCTGAAAAATTTCGGATAATTGTGAAATATAGTGCGAAAAATTTATAGTAATTTATCAAGGGAGAACGTCGGCCCAGTTTGCTCCATTTTTATTTAATTGTTCGTAATTGGCAGGAATTTTTTATGCCAGAAAATTTTGGGAAAACCCTAAGGAAAAGCTGGGAAAATTGAGTGCAATTGATACGAAATGGCTTTTAGAATGCAAAAATAGAAAATTATTAGCGAAAAACTCGGAAAAATCCGGTAAAGCGCAAAAAATTAGATTAGAATTAGATCGGCGAAATTTTGCAGTTTTCGCATGGTTTGATGATTTTGATGTTGGTTGGGAAATTTAACGAGATAAATAATATCTATATATATAAAAATGGTGTAATAGTAATTCATATAGTCAATTGAGAACGGCTGGATCGATTTTGATGATTTTTTTTTCAGTTGTTCGTAATTGCCACGATAGGGAAAGCCGGGAAATTGGAATAACCGAAAATTGCTTTTTTATATGGAATTTTGTGTGGAAAAATTGCAAATGACTTTTCGAATGGAAAAATAGAAAAATTTTGTTGGAAAATTCCGGAAAAATTAGAAAATTTTGAATTTTTTTCCGACGAAATGTAGCTTTTTTTCGTATGATTTGATAGTTTTGGACGATGTAACTGCGAAAATTTTTAGATAATCATTCCGACATGACTTTCCTAATGGAAAAATAGGTGAAAAACTCGAAAAATTTTGATTTTTCGAATAGGACATGGTTGTTTTTAGGGAGAGTTATTTACTAGACTAATGCATCCTATTAGACAATCAAACTTTGGACGACATACGCATCGTGCTATAATTAGTCAGAGCGTCCAAAATAATCAAACACAAAAGGAACTTGTTGTAAATATAGACATGAATCGCGCTGCTTTTGAATACGATTCCACAATCGCCTGCAAAGATCTTCGCTGCGTTGATATCGGTTCATTGTCTGTCGTATGCCAGCATTTCAATGCATTGAAGTTCCGGGTTATGCTGCTACTCATTTCAAGGTGAGATCCCAATCTATTTTAAGACTATTGCATATTAACTTGTATTATATTTCACATTTAGGTCTACAAAGTACTTTGGAAACGGTCCTTAAAGTCAACAATAATGCGTTGAGTTTATTAACTCATGTAACTAATTTGAAGTAACTCCTTAACATGGAAGTTAACCAATTACGTTTTATTGTTGTAAATGCTAATAAAAAGTTAATCAGCAAAGTCATATCTATAGTGCCGACATGTAGATTAAGTTTTTTCTGCATGTAGGGCAATAAACCACTTCTTCCACAAATCGGAAACAGGCATTCCTCTAAATATCAAAATTATTTATTTTGATCCGTAGTAGCGTGAACCATCTGTATACTAACTATCTCTTTGGTCATAAAAAACATTTTTGTTATGCCTTCTCCTATTGACGGCAAATGAAAATTCCGTTTGAAGCTTCATGCCTTTGGCCATAAGAACTTCTTTTGTAATGTCTTCTTCTCACACGGATCAATAATATTCCGAATACTATTTTTGTATTGAACTCGTATTACAATTTTTTGGGATAATTCAGTTACCAATGTTTGACTTAACAAAGTGATGGTCTCACGTGCTGTATGGCATTTTACACCGTCGTGTTGGAACCATTTCTCCTTCAAATAATGTGCAATGACATGATAAATAAAAAAAATCAATTAATCGCCCACTGGCTCTAGTTCATCTACCAGTTGGATTTTATATGAATGTGGGCCAAGATCTTTCCTCAGCATTTGCAGAGACCGAGTTGCTAAGAAAGACGTCGGTTCGATAAATTCGAGTCCCCTGTCACACTAACGTCTACAGCGTCGATGGCTTCTATTAGCTGCTCAGATGGATCATTATATGCACCCTCAACTTCACAAAGGCCTCCATAAGTATGGCGAACAAAACGCGCATTTTGAAAATAAATTTGCAATATATGTAAACGTTGTTCTTGTTTAGTTTTTGCATGGTGATTTTGCAAAGTATGCTAAAAGAAAGTCTATCACACTTCATTAGTATGACAGCTAGATTTACACTTATACCTATCAGAAGTTCTATATGTCAAGAAAAATACCCCATGCATAGGTTATTTACAATTGTTTGCTAATGTTACCTCTGATATACTATACAAATTTAACCTTTGTAGTATAACTACAAATAATATTGCTTAATTTTTCTATCTATATGATTTATTACCGATTCGCTCTCCTGAAAGTAATTAAAAAATACATACCAGTAAAGTAAATTAAAAAAAATATCACTATTTTAGTCTGCGCTTCCTCAACTGCCTGGTGTACAGACCATTATTTGATACAGTTAAAAGTTAATTATTGAAGTGCGTGGGCAGCGCCTCGGCACTTTTAACTTCTTTATTTCGAAATAGCCTGATCATTACGGCGAATCAATTAGTTCGCGTCAAAAAAAACGTGTTAATCGTATATCAGTATTGGAATGTACGAAGAGTTCTTAGAAAATTTCACTCAGAAACTATATGTCTAAAATCAATTCATAGTTCGCGCTGAGAAGCATAAAGATTTCAGGTAGAGATATTTTTTTTTAGCAATGAGCAATATTTTAGTTACTTCAGACCTATGGGCCCCGGCTCTAATTTTTACCTACCATTCCAATGTTTGGAGACCAAGACGAAAAGAATAGTATATTTTTGATTTTTTTTATTGGGATCCCGCCCTATATTCTGAAAAATGATTTTTAAAAATTTCATTTCTGTATGCCAACTCTCAGAGGCCATAACTTTTTAACCAATACATAAATTTGCTTCTGTAATACCTCATTTAGTTTGTTGGGGTCAGTTTTACGCAGAAGGTCTCAAAAAATATATATCTGAAGTTTTCGGTTTGTGCTTATTTAAAAACAAAAAAATCTTTATTTAAAATATTCATGCTTTCCAACGCGAGCTAGGAATTGATTTTAGACACAAAGTTTTCTTAAAATTCATCGTAGATTCCGATTTTGGTTACGATTTTTGCGAATAAAAAAATTGGCCCACCTTACTGTTCATATCTCTAGGCGAACAGCAATGTACTGTGGAATTTTGACAGTTTTAACCGTTTGTTTTAAAAAGGGTGTGGAACACCCCATTTCCACACTTACTGTAATTCATACTGCAACAACAACATATGTAGCAAATCTCATCTTCATACCTCTGATAGTTCATGAAATATAGCCCTTTTAATTTTCAAGTTGAATGGGCTGTGCCACGCCCCTTTATCCAATCACAACCAAATATAGCCTGCGACTATCAACAGGTCAACAGTACCACTTGGTAAATTTTTTGTATCAATCGATCTATTAGAAAAGCCGTTAGAGCGATTTTTGAAAAGGGGGCGTGGTACCGCCCACTTTCATCCTGGCTGTAATTAATACTGCTCAAACAACATATATACCAAATCTCTACTTCATACCTCTGATATTTCATGAAATATAGCCTTTTTAATTTTCAAGTTGTATGGGCGGTGCCACGCCCCTTTATCCAATCACAACCTATTATAGCCAGGGACTATCAACAGTTCAACAGTACCATTTGGTATAATTTTCGTATCAATCGGTCTATTGGAAAAGCCGTTAGAGCGATTTTTGAATAGGGGGTGTGGCACCGCCCACTTCCTCCCTGGATGTAATTAATACTTCTCCAACAACATATATACCAAATCTCATCTTCATACCTCTGATAGTTCATGAGATATAGCCCTATCGATTTTCAAGTTGTATGGGCGGTGCCACGCCCCTTTATCCAATCACAACTAAATATAGCCTGAGACTATCTACAGGTCAACAGTACCTCATGGTAAAAGTTTTGTATCAATCGATCCATTAGAAAAGGCGTTAGAGCGATTTTTGAAAAGGGGGCGTGGTACCGCCCACTTTCATCCTGGCTATAATTAATACTGCTCAAACAACATATATACCAAATCTCTACTTCATACCTCTGATATTTCATGAAATATAGCCTTTTTAATTTTCAAGTTGTATGGGCGGTGCCACGCCCCTTTATCCAATTACAACCAAATGTAGTCAGGAACTATCTACAGGGCAACAGGTTCTCATGGTAAAATGTTTGTATCAATCGGTCTATTAGAAAGGCCGTCTGAGCGATATTTGAAAAAAGGGGCGTGGCGCCGCCCACTTTTTGAAAAAATAAAACCTTTTAAACCATCCGGAATCTATAGCGAACAAAACAAAAAAAAAAATTTGGAAATCGGTCCAGCCGTTTTTGAGTTTTAGCGAGACAACTGCACAGCAGTTCATTTTTATATATAAGACTAGTGGGCCCGGCAATGCTTCGCTATTGCATATAACTTGTAATATATTTCACATTTAGGTCTACAAAGTACTTTAAAAACAGTACTTAAGCTCTACAATAATATATTTAGTTTATTTACTTATTAACTTATTTAAAATAACTTCTTAACAATTAAGTTAACTAATTAAGATTTATTGTTGTAAATGCTAATAAAAAGTTCATCAGCAAAGTCATATCTATAGTGCCGACATGTAGATTAAGTTTTTTCTGTATGTAGGACGAAAAACCACTTCTTCCACAAATCGGAAACAGACATTCCTCTAAAGATCAAAATTATTTATTTTGATCCGTAGTAGCGGGAACCATCTGTATACTAACTATATCTTTGGTCATAAAAAAACGTTTTTGTTATGCCTGCTCCTATTAACCGCAAATGAAAATTCCGTTTGAAGCTTCATGCCTTTAGCCATAAAAACCTCTTTTGTCATGTGTTTTCTCACACCGATCAAGAATAATCCGGAATAAAATTTTAGTATTGAACTCGTATTACCATTTTTGGAGATAATTCGGTCAACAACGTTCGGCTTAACAAAGTGATGGTCTCACGCGCTGTATGGCACCGTCGTGTTGGAACCATTTCTCCATCAAATAATGTGCAATGACATGATAAATAAAAAAAATCAATTGATCGTCCACTGGCTCTAGTTCTTCTACCAGTTGGATTTTATATGAATGCAGGCCAAGATATTTCCTCAGCATTTCCAGAGACCGAGTTGCTGAGAAAGACGTCGGATCGATAAATTCGAGCCCCTGTCACACTAACGTCTACAGCGTCGATGGCTTCTATTAGCTGCCCAGATGGATCATTATATGCACCCTCAACTTCACAAAGGGCTCCATAAGTTTGGCGAACAGAACGTGCATTTTGAAAATAAATTTGCAAGATTTGTAAACGTTGTTCTTTTTTTAGTTTTTACATGGTGGTTTTGCAAAGTAACCTAATGGAAGTCTATCACACTTCATTAGTATGACAGCTAGATTTACACTTATACCTATCAGAAGTTCTATATGTCAAGTAAAATACCCCATGCATAGGTTATTTACAATTGTATGCTAATGTTACCTCTGATATACTATACAAATTTAACCATTGTCTTTTAACTACAATGAATATTGCTTAATTTTTCTATCTATATGATTTATTACCGATTCGCTCTTCTGTAAAGTAATTGAAAAACACATACCTGTAAAGTAAATTAAAAAAAAATCACTATTTTAGTCTGCGCATCCTCAACTACCTGGTGTACGGACCATTATTTAATACAGTTAATCGTTAATCAGTACGAAGAATTCTTAGAAAATTTCACTAAGAAACTATATGTCTAAAATCAATTCATAGTTCGCGCTGAGAAGCATGAAGATTTCAGGTAGAGATATTTTTTTAGCAATGAGCAATATTTCAGTTACTTCAGACCTATGGGCCCGGCTCTAATTTTTACCTACCATTCCGATGTTTGGAGACCAAGACGAAAAGAATAGTATATTTTTGATTTTTTTATTGGGATCCCGCCCAATGTTCTGAAAAATGATTTTTAAAAACTTAATTTCCGTATGCCAACTCTCAGAGGCCATAACTTTTTAACCAATACATAGATATGGTTCTGTAATATCTCATTTAGTTTGCTGGGAAGTTAGTTTTACGCAGAAGGTCTCGAAAAATAAATATCTGCAGTTTTCGGATTGTCCTCATTTAAAAACAAAAAAAAATCTCTAACAGAAATCTTTATGCTTTCCAGCGCGAGCTAGGAATTGATTTTAGACACAAAGTTTTTTGGTGAAATTTTCTTAAAATTCATCGTAGATTCCAATTTTGGTTACGATTTTTGGGAATAAAAAAATTCGCCCACCTTACTGTTCATATCTCTAGGCGAACAGCAATGTTCTGTGGAATTTTTACAGTTATTACTGTTTGTTTTAAAAGGGGTGTGGAACAGCCCACTTCCACCATTACTCTAAATCATACAGCAACAACAACATATG
The DNA here is from genome assembly GCA_964034835.1 of Muscina levida. Taxonomy (NCBI): domain Eukaryota; kingdom Metazoa; phylum Arthropoda; class Insecta; order Diptera; family Muscidae; genus Muscina; species Muscina levida. Next base: position 5,684 of record CAXIUB010000149.1, on the reverse strand, counting down.
TAACAAATCACATCTTCATACCACTGATAGTTCATGAGATATAGTCTTTTTTACTTTAAAGTTGTATGGACGGTGCCACGCTCCTTTATCCAATCACAACTAAGTACAGCCAGTGACTTACAACAGGTCATTAGTACCACTTTTTAAAATTATCTTATAAATCAGTCAGTTAGAAAAGCCGTCAGAGCGATTTTTGAAAAAGTGGTGCGGCACCGCCCACTTTCTTCCTGGCAGTAATTAATTCTGCTTCATCAACATATATACCAAATCTCATCTTCATACCTCTGATAGTTCATGAGATATAGCCCTTTAAATTTTCAAGTTGTATAGGCGGTTCCACGCCACTTTATCCAATCACAACCAAATGTTGCCAGGAAATACCTACAGGTCAACAGTACCACTTGTTAAAATTTTCGTATCAATCGGTCTATTTGAAAAGCCGTCAGAGCGATTTTTGAAAAGGGGGCGTGGCACCGCCCACTTCCACCCTGTCTGTAATTAATACTGCTCCAACAACATATATACCAAATCTCATCTTCATACCTCTAATAGTTCATGAAATGTAGCCTTTTTAATTTTCAAGTTGTATGGGCGGTGCCACGCCCCTTTATCCAATTACAACCAAATGTAGTCAGGAACTATATACAGGTCAACAGTACCTCATGATAAAATTTTTGTATCAATCAATCTATTAGAAAAGCCGTTAGAGCGATTTTTGAAAAGGGGGCGTGGCACCGCCCACTTCCATCCTGGCTGTAATTAATACTGCTCAAACAACATATATACCAAATCTCTACTTCATACCTCTGATAGTTCATGAAATATAGCCTTTTTAATTTTCAAGTTGTATGGACGGTGCCACGCCCCTTTATCCAATTACAACCATATGTAGTCAGGAACTATCTACAGGTCAACAGTACCTCATGGTACAATTTTTGTGTCAATCGGTCTATTAGAAAAGCCGTCTGAGCGATATTTGAAAAAAGGGGCGTGGCGCCGCCCACTTTTTGACAAAATAAAACCTTTTAAACCATCCGGAAGCTATAGCGAACAAAACAAAAAAAAAAATTTGAAAATCGGTCCAGCCGTTTTTGAGTTTTAGCGAGACAACTGCACAGCAATTCATTTTTATATATAAGATGAGATCCCAACTGTATCCTTTTTGCGATCGAACATTTTGGTTAGGAGATAACTGCATTTAAAGTTGTTCAGGTGAATATCGACGGCTTCACAGCTATTGCAGGTTGAGAATGTGGAATCACACGATATTGTTCTCAAGCGTCGGGAGGCTCATCGGTTATATGATGTACTTTAATACCCATTGATGTTCTGCCGTGGAGAGGGTGAATATCACCACAAAAGATGGTCAATACAACGACAGGTTTGTTTACAGGTCATCAGAAAAAGAAACGAATAAAAAGGTTAGCTCAATTTTTATGCGCATCGATCGCAAATTGCGTTAGCTGTTGCACCATCTGCTGCCACTTTATTGAAAGGCGGTCGAACTGCACACTCCGCTTTTAAGTTGCCGATGAATCTTCTCACAGTTGACAAGTCATTGGGCACAATGTTGAATCATTTTGTATGTGCATTTTTGTGTTTTTGTATTAATAAAGTGTATATGTATTCGTGTTTGCCCTGCCATAAGAAGGTTTTGGGCAGCCCTATTTTAATATACTAAAATGTAATTGGAGTTGTCCTTACGAATGATTAATATTAATGTTGTCCATATTACTCATACGTAAATTCAAACGAAGTTTATTACTGTCTACAGCGCTAACTGTTCATATTTTTTATACTTTTGCGTAGCAATTGCGCAGTAGGAAGTATCCAATTTGGTACAGCTGTTTTGAAGATTCAAGCCTCCGAACAAACTACGATTAATTGTCATATATATAAGATTTATTAACTTATAACTACATATGGCGAAGAAAGTTGTGTCCAGTGAAAGTAGTCTTCAGTTATTTCAAGGAAAATATCTGTAATAGAAGACTACTTTTTCGTTTTACTTGTTGCATTTTATTCATCACATTCATTCATGGTTATATCGTATGTACTGGGGAAAAGACTCAAGTAAATTTGGCACAACTGAAATATTTACTGCGACATCTGTATTTTCGGTTTGCTCATATAAGAATCAACCATTCCAGTATCCTCCACATGAAATATTTAGTTTTATTCGCTCTATATATATAGTTTTTAGACTGTTAACTAGTTTAACTGAAATAATATTGTAAGAGTAGGTGTTTGACAGATACCTGACTGAAATTTCTGTTCTGCTTTAAATTATTAAATTATGTATGAACTAAAGTAAGATACTTGCTTTCCCAAAAGCACACAAATAGACATATTTAGATCTCACAAATTTTTTGTTAACCCATACAGAGGGAGTATATAATCTTTCGAAAGAATAATATATTTGCAGAATCAACGATGCACGAAAATTTTGTGACAAATCTATTTTTGTTTTAATCGAAAGTTTTTTCACTGTCATGCTTGTGATTTAATTTATTGTCCTCTCTATTGACAATAATTTGCAATTATTTTTGAGTGTAATGGCCAAAAAGAATCCCAATTTACTTCATTTGCAAACGCTGGATCCACCTGCCCACCTCATGTTATTGAAAAATACTATAATAAATAATTGTTAAATTATAACTTTTGCATAGTTTATTAAGTATCCGGTGTGCTTGTGTAAAATGATACGTCAATATGATGTTGAAGTGCATAGTTGTTATTTATAGTTGTTGGTAATACATTCTAGCCCATCCCAAAGTTTACGTAAATTTATTAACATTTTGTGTAAAAATTATTTAAACTCGATACTAGTATCATATATTGCATTACGTGTGCGTGGGGCTATGTTAAAATTATCATCTCGTACATAAATATAAATGGAACAATCATAGCTTTGGCTATGGAAAATCTTCTTAACCATCAAACCCCAGACAATGTTACTTCGTTTGATAAAAGCATAAAAATAAATAAACTACATTCCATATAATAATTTTTTCCTAATAAACTTTTTGTGTTATTACATGAAATACATTGAAATACATAAACATTTTTTAACCATCTATAAGAAAAAAGATAATATTTTAGTTATCGTTACCTCATAAAATATTTTGAATATTTATTGACTTATATTTGGTTTGATAAAAACACTTACATTTTTCAATGTGAAATGTTCTTGGTTTTTAAATTGTTACGAACCTTTCAAATATTTTGTTTTGCAATGTTGATGTTTGTAACGTTTTGTGTCCAAGTTATTATGATTTTTGTTTATTATAACTTAGTTGTATCCTCATATATAATTCTACTTCATCGATTTCAATGCAAATATTTATAAAATTTTTACAATAATTTTTGTGGTATTTTCCTAGTTAAAATGGTCTAAGTTTACAATGTTTCGATGAATGTAGTTCACTATTTTAAATTGTTGGTACATTGTATCTTTATTATTCAATCTTAATTGTTGCTTCATTCACTTTCCTTTTGAGAAGAAATGTCCAGCATACGGGGTGAAATGCAGCTGAAGAGATTTCACAACATTGGCAAATACCCGAAGACTTTATTTCCCATGCCATTTGACTCAACAACTGATGTAACCATTGGCAATCAAAGTAGGTCATTACTTGTTAAACTAAAAAAATAAGAACATGCAAATACATTTGGATATGGTAGGAAGGGGTCCAAGCAGGCAGTAGCAGACAATATTGAACGACTAAAGTGTTATACGCTTTATATACCAAACAAACATTACTTCTAAGTGTTTGCACAAATGTTTGAGTAAAGTAAAATAAAGTAAAGTAGATAATTAAATGTCCTATGTCCCGTGCTTAAGAAAGGCGATCCTAGTGAGTGTACCAACTATCGCGGGATTAGCCTTTTACCCAACGCATACAAGGTCCTGTCTAGTGTGTTATGTTAAAGACTAAAGCCCCTTCTGGCGAACCTGATTCGACCTTATCAGTGTGGCTTTAGACCTGGTAAATCCACCACCGACCAGATATTCACGCTACGACAAGAAATGCAGATCGATACCTACCATCTGTTCATCGATTATAAAGCTGCATTTGACAGTCCGATACGACAGAAATTGTTGGATTCTATGGCTGAGTTTGGTATCCCCGCAAAACTAATTCGACTCTGCGGGATGACACTGACTGACACGAAGTCTTCAGTGAAAATTGGCAAAAATCTGTCAGAGCCATTTTCTACCAAGCGAGGCTTTATACAAGGCGACAGTCTGTCCTGCGATCTCTTTAACATCGTAATGGAGATGATCATGGGGAAAGCATCAGTAAACAGGAATGGCACCGTATTTAACAAAAGCCACATGTTGCTCGCGTATGCTGATGATATCGATATTATTGGACGTGGATTGCGAGATGTTACTGCGGCTTTTTCGAGCATTGAAAAGCAGTCGGCTGAAGTGGGTCTGGTGATAAACGAGGACAAAACCAAGTTATTTGTTTCAACGAACAAAGAGTCCACTCGTCTGGGACGCTGCGTGAACGTTGACAACTATAATTTTGAAGTGGTAGATGATTTTGTCTACCTTGGCTCCGCCATAAACAAAAATAATAATGTCAGCCTCGAAATCAACAGACGAGTATTGATCGCAAACCGCTGCTACTATGCGCTAAGCAAGCGATTTAACGACAAAGCGCTCTCTCGAAGAACAAAGATCCAGCTCTACCAGACTCTGATCCTAACTGTCTTGCTCTACAGCGCAGAATCGTTGGTAATGACACAAGCGGATCAATCTATTCTGGGAGTCTTCGAGAGAAAAATACTCTTTAAAATATTTGGACCCATCATCGTGAACGGCGAGTACCGTCGTCGAATGAATCATGAGATGTATGAGCTGTACAACGACATCGACGTGGTCAAGCGCGTTCAAATAGACCGAATGCGCTGGCTTGGACACGTTGTACGAATGGACGAAAACGCTCCGGCTCGAAAAGTCTTCGGCAATAAAATCGGCGCGGCGCAGAAGTGGGCGACCAAAACTCCGATGGATGGACCAGGTGACGGAAATGTTAAGTAAGCTTGGTATGACGAACTATCTACGGAGCGCAAAAGACCGAAGCGCTTGGAATGGTTTTCTACGTGCGGCTACTGATAGATGAATTTCTGTTGTTGCTGCCAGTAAAGAAGAAGATGAAGATTTTTAAATGTACGATTGCAATGAAAAGAAGTAATAAAATAATAAAACAGACCCCCCAAAATATTGACGATCGCCACAAACGAATTAAGGACCATGTTTTGAGGATATGCACCTGGAATATTAGAAAACTTTATAGACCAGGTGCCTCTATCCAACTGGCGGAAGTCCTCAAAGAATACAAGGCTGACATAACCGCTTTACGGGAAATCCGGTGGACGGGACACGGGTGCTTGCGCATGAACACGTGCGACATCTACTATAGTGGACATGCGGTCAAGCAAGAGTTTGGATGTGGATTTGTGGTTGGGAAGAGATTGCGACACCTAGTCTCATGGTTCAACCTGGTGTGTAAACGAATAGGCACTCCAAGAGTCAAGACAAAGATTTCTATATTACCCTTATATCCGACAGAAGAAAAAATCGATGAGGACCAAGACGAGGTCTACGAGAGAGAATGTTTATGACTGTATCCCGAGCTACGACATCAAAACTGTACTATGCGATTTTAATG
>CAXIUB010000147.1:43402-155802 GCA_964034835.1 Muscina levida | reverse complement strand
AGATTCCTGCAAAAACATATCTAAAGGTAACCTGGATATCCCCTAATCAAAATACAAAAAGAAACAGATTGATCACGTGGGAATCGATTGTAGGCATGTCTAAAGCATTATGGATTTGCGTGTGATGCGCGGTGCAAATATTGCCATGATTGAGTACTAAAAACACTCGTAATCAAACGCAAAGGAAGCTGGACATCACAAAGCTGCATACCACCGATATATCTAATGCCTACTCCAACCAACACTCTCAACTACTTCAAACAAACCCTCCTAATTCTGATGTTCCCGATACATAGTGGCAGCATATTCCGAATTCTATGACCACTGTCGCAACGACCGTACTGGGTTATAAAACACCAAGCTTAGACAAGCCTTGATACGATGAAGAAAGTCGCAAAATGTCTGAGGAAAAGGATTCTGCATGCAGGTCAAAATTGCAGACAATGGCAACACGTGCTGTGACGGAGCGTTATAATGAGAACAGGAGGGAGATGACATGCCTCTTCAGGCTATGGCAGAGTCAGAATATCGACCATTATGGGGACAGAGTGAAGCCATAAAATTCTACCAAAAGGTAAAAAGCAAAAGCTTTGGAACATGGTTCCCCACCTGTAAGGAAAGAGACGGAAATCTGGTCACGGACACTCAGAGTGTGCAGCAAATATGGAGGTAACACTTTCGTTCTCTTCTAGTTTCTGTAGGCAGCATAAGTGACGAAATCACGCCAATCATCGACAACGGGGTAGATTGTCCCACCACCGAGAAACGAAACCAAAACGAAATTAGCACGGAAATTGCACGGCTTAAAAATAATAAAGCTGAGGTCGCAGATGGACTGCCGGCAGAGCTTTTTTAAACCTGGCTGCGATGAGCTAGCAACGAGTCTGTTCATAAACACGATTTGCTCAAGGAATGCATGCCCGATAATTAGAATCTGAGTGTTCTATGAGATGTGCTTAAGTTGGGTGATCCAAGTGTGTTCCTACTATCTTACAAGGTCCTATCTAGTGTGTTATGTGAATGGATAAAGCCCATCCTAGCGAGCCAAATTGGACCTTATTATTGCTTTGGACCAGGTAAATCCACAACCGACCAAATATTCACACTACGACAAATCCTGGAGAAGACGCAAAAGTGGATATCAATACCTACTTGTTTATCGATTATAATGCTACATTCGACAGTCGAAGCTGATACGACTTTGCAGGATGACACTGACTCACACGAAGTCTTTAGTGGAAATAGGCAAAAAATCGGGCTGAGCCATTTTCTACCAGGCGAGGCTTTAGACAAGTAGAAAGTTTGTTATGCGATCCCTTTAACATCGTAATGGAGATGGTCATGCGTAAGACTGCAGTAAAAAGAAATGATTCCATCTTTACCAAAAGTCACATGTTGCTCGCGTATGCCAATGTTTACTGTGGCCTTTTTGGAGAATTGAAAAGCAGTCGGCAGAAGTGGGTCTGGTGATAAATGAGGACAAAACCTAGATATTTGTTTCAATGAACAAAGAGTCTGCTCAACTTTGTTTACGCTTGGCTCCGCCGTAAACAAAAATAATAATGTCAACGAGTATTGGTCGCAAACCGCTTCTACTATTCGCTAGGCATGCGATGACCCATCATCAAAAAAGGCAAGTACAGTCGCTGTATGACCTACATAACGACATCGACGTAGTCAAGCGCGTTGAAATAGACCGAATGCGCTGGCTTGGACAAATGATGCAAGTGGAACAAATTGCTCCAGCTCAAAAAGTCGTCGGCAATAAACTCAGTTGGCGGCGCAGGAGGAGGCGACCATAACTTCATTGAATGGACCAGGTGAGAGCTATTATCTAAACTTGGAATGACGAGCTGTCTACTGAGCGCAAAAAAACCGAGCGCTTGGAATTCTTTTCTACGTGAGGCTACTGATGGATGATTTTCTGTTGTTAATGCCATACAGACAGAAGAACTAAATAGTTTCCGACTAATGTTCTTACTTTTAATGAAACTGGATAGATGTAACACATCAACCAAGTTGTAAATATATTAAACCAAATATTTGAAGCACTATAACAGTGAAAGTATTAAAAATCTATATGAGTTTACTAGCTGACCCGGCAAACGTTGTTCTGCTATACAATTTCGGACCCGGCAAACTTCGCCTCGCTCCTAAGGTAACGAGTTCATATAAGCTCCAGGGGTATAGTAAAACACATTAACCCGAATGACCCTGTGGTTGCCATATGGCAACGCTGATAGACATGATTTTACACGATCATAACACGTAAACGCATAAAGAACCGTTATTGCAGAGTTTATGCCAAACTCGGAATCGGTTGTGCTTCTGCAGAGAGTCATTTTGATTTCAGGGCGTATTTAGTTGTAGGAGTTGATGCGTCCTGAAGTGAGCAAAAATTTTTAGTGTAAAAAAAAACCGATTTACAAAAGTATGTACGCCGAAAACGTATAATATTTGTTAAAATCGAAAATTAAAGTTTGTTTTTTACGGTAGTGTATAAATAAGAGATTTATTTTATGTTAAATTTCTATTTGAAAAGTAGCTTTTTGTGCACTTTTTTTTGTGTTGTTTGTGCGTGTATCCATATGGCAACGCCAGGGTGCCCAGGCCACTGGTTTACGGTGTAAATGTTCTTGTTGTGTTAAAAAAAAAATTTATTTATTTATAACTTATATTTAGCTGAAATTGATATTAATTTCTATTTATTTTGCTTTGAAAGTAGCTTTGGATTTTTTAGAAGGGTTATATCTATATTGAGCCACCCAATTTTGACGGAGATTTAAGTGGCAAAGATGATGGTGATGATGATGGGGGAATACCAGATAACGTATGTCCAGCGCAGCTGAAGTCAGGATGCAAAATAATTGTGGATAACGTGGATAACACTTAAAGATGTGCGCAGCAGCTCTGAAATGGGATTCAATTGTGATTCTCAAGCTCATCAAAGAGGATATGTTGGGTTCACACATCCAAGCCTGATCTTCCAATTCCTGCAGCGAACAGGGACAGCAGATTCACATGGTGCAGAGACATTTAAATGCCATTGAAGCTAGTTTGACTTTGACTTGCATCAACTTGTTTTAGATAAAACCAAAAACGTCAGCATCTCGGTATAGCAAGCAAGTGCACAAAAAAGTGATCATTCCTCGTCCTTGTGTTGTTACCAAGTACAATAAAAATATGGCCAGTGTTGATCGATTTAAATCAAAAAGTTTCAGGAAGTCGCATCAGTTTTCGAGGCAAGAAATGGTGGCATTGTATTTTTGACGTGACTCATTGATGCGAATATTCAGAACAGCTGGTTCCATCGAGAAGTGGCCATATTGAGCCAGAAGTGTTACACAAACCGTCAGTGCAAGTAAAAATTCAGTACAAAATACTTTCCGCTATGATCGAAAATATCACCGGAAATACATGCAAATCAATAGTACAAACTGCTTGCGAAAAATGGGATGTTGAATTATGTTTGCCATGTTTCAAGCCATTCCATAGCCATAAATAACAAGTTTTCTGCAATTATTTCACAACCTTTATTTCGTTTATATATTTTTTTTGACCACAAATGTATTGATTTGATTTTATATTTTGTCTTTTAAATAAACAACATCAAAAAATCATTTTTCTAATGCTTTGGAAGTTGTTATCATATACGAAAAATAAGCGTATATATGTGCTTGTAAACCAGTGCCCTAGTCTGCCTGGCGTTGCCCATATGGCAACAGGACATTCCGAGGATACTGGGCACAGGATCTAAAATCAAATGATGCAGTTTTTTCACTTAAAGCCTTAATGTGTATAGTTCTGAAAAATCTTTTCGAAATTCGAAAAATAATTTATGTAGGGTCATACGGGTTAAGTTAAAATTTTAATTTGATTTATTTGAATTTAATCGAAATTAGTGAAGAGCGATCTTATTAACAATGTTTTTCGATTTGTTTTCCGGCGTAAAACAAACAATGAAGATGGTTTGTTAATATGCGAACAGACAACGTACGGCTGATCTTGTGAAAAGCAGGGAAATTCGAGATTGATCCCACAAACTTTCAACGATGGGTTTTGCGTTTTATTGATTATCATAGCGAAAGCCAATGGAATGGGGAGATGAATTTGGAAGGGAAGATCGGTAAGAATTATAGGAATTCGTGGGATAAGGATTTCCTCTCCTTGGAATTTTCCCCTGATGAACGTCGCTTTAATCACATTGATGATCAGTTTCTTGGCCGACAAACTCGTACCGTTGCACAATTTAAGATGATTCAGATTCAGCAACATGCTTATGATCGATCCCACCTTCAGCTGTAAATTATGCTGCGGAGTTTTTGACACATCTAAAAAATTCAAAAATTCTGTCGGATAGTTGGTCGCACCATTTTCGTTGGTCACACTGTCAACGGATTTGTATGAATGCAGATTATCCTTAGATTCGACTTCGAATAATAGCATTCAAGCTATCGAAGACCTTATTCTTCGCTGCTAGTATGGCCCGTTCACATATCCAATCTAGATTTTTATAATTTTTTTGCAATGCCGGGAAAAACTTTGGTAATGAGTTCCTCCTTTGACGATGTAAACTCAAAAAAAATTTGCCGGTAACGTCATCAATCAAGTTGAAACATCAACAGGAATTTGGCCAATACCAAGTGCCAGTAGCTGTCTTGAAAATTCAGTAACACAAAGATGACGATTTCAGGCATGCGTTAATTTCATAAGCAGCAGTAGATTTTTGGATGACGGAAAGCGTTTCACGAAAATACCATTGCCACACTAAATCATTTCGAATCACCTCGTAAATCCTTAATCGTTCGGTCTCGTTTATGTGCCATCTTGCATTCATCCCAAATGATGATTTTGCATTCTCGTGAGAAGATTAAACGGCAGCTTCAAAGCGGAATGTGCACTTCGACCGCCTTTAACCAATGTGGGGGCAATGCCAGAGGATGCAACAGCTAATGCAATTTGAGAACTTGACCAAATGTTCCCAGAATCAAGGAAATGGCGAATGTCTTGCCTGGGGGAGCATCGAGAAAGTAAATGCCTCCCGTTTCATCGTATCGTACACGTCCATCAGCGAATCGTACACGTTCGTTTATTCAGCATTCAATAGCGGCCCCTTTCAGTCAGCTCAACTCGTTCAATGCTTGATCTCATTGCAATTCGCGATTGAATGCATCGTGCATCGAACGATTTGACGCTGGTATTCCAATTTCGACAGTAGACTGCCGCACATGAGCACGCACATGTCTTCGATCAGTAGTTAATTTCAAGATCGAAATTCGAACTTAAATGGAGAACGAAAAAGAAGTGATGACTTGTAAACAAACCTTTTGTTCTATTGACCATTTTTAAATTGAGATGATAGCCATCCTCTTCACGACAGAACATCAACGGGTATTGCAGTGCATCATATGACCGATGAGTCATGCCTTGTTGTCCTACCAACCCGACGCTTGAGAACAATATCGCGTGATACCATATTCTTCCCAACAATCACCAGAGCGACTTCATTTATAGTGGGAGCATTGAATTGTCCTGCGTGGCAACCAGAGGTACTTTTGTCTACTCTGATAATGATTTTGTGGTCGCCGGAATGCATTGTATCCAATGCGGTTTTGAACAATCGGACCAATGAGTTTTTCTCATGCAGAAGATTTTGAAATTGTTCGATAATTTCGTGATTAATCTTTTAATATAATAATCCCAAATTTTCTAAGCATCATAACGAATTTTCCACCTTTACGTCGGCAGAATCATTAAATCAAGCTATACAATGCAAAATTTCGTCGAAAAATCTAAATTTTTCGATTTTTTACGGAACATTTCGAGTTTTACAGAAATATAATTGGACGATGTTAGTAGTATAGATATGTACCTTCTGGGTCACAATTTGGAGCCGATGACGTCATCAATCCAGGGTTGCCAACCTCAAGAATTATGTCGTCATCAATCCAGGGTTGCCACATTATTTTTTGGCATCCAGGGTTGCCAACCCCCGTTTTTCGCCCCGCCCCAGAGTTGCATTTCCCAGAGTCGCATTTGGCAGGGTTGCCAACCCTGAAAAATAAAAAGTACTTAAATGAAAAACGGGGGAAAAAACCAACCCTGAAAAACTAAAAAGCGCTAAAACGGTAAAACAGTTTGGCGGTTGGCGGCAACTCCGACTCTGGACTCTAATTAGCTTTTATATGTGTGTGTGTGTGTGTGTGTGTGTTAAATGATGAATTTGGCTATACCTTTTTTCCCTCCCCCTCCCAAGGGTTGCCACATTATTTTTAGGCATCCAGGGTTGCCAACCCCCGTTATGTGAACTGCATTTTGATACTTTTCAAATTCTCATAAATTTTTGTCCTATATATATATATATTACTTACTATATTACAATTTTTAGTAGATATCAAGAAATTTTGATACTCCTATCTTTTACAGTTTTCAAATTGTTTTGTTCTAATTAAAACTTGTGGTTTCTAAAAATTTTGTTTTGTTGATTAATCATTTCATACAAAAATATGATAATCTAAAAATTTTGATACTCCTACATTTTGCGGTTTTCAAATTGTCTTGTTCTAATTAAAAACTTGTGGTTTCTAAAAAATTTTGTTTTGTTGATTAATCATTTCATACAAAAATAAAACAATTGCTACTTCCATAAAAACATTATTGCGGTTTTATGTTTACAAAAAAAACAAATGTTGTGCTTTCCAAAAATTGTGTTATGTTGATTAATCATTACATTCAAAAAAAATATATTAATCTAGAACTTTCTGGAATAATCTAGAATTTTCTGACACATACATATCGATGGCTTAATATAAAAAGGGCCTAACTCAATTTTTTTCGAAATAGCGATTTTTGTTTATTATGGAAGATAAACATCAGATGGAGCTCTCCTTAAAATTTCAGGTGGATGCAATTGAAAATTTGTTGCTTTTTTTTTTTTTTTTAATTGAAAATTGTATAAAAATTTTTTCCTTTATTAAAAATATACGAGTTTTTAACAATTTGCTTCCTTCTCCTGTAAAGAATTCAAAAATCGAGTTAGGCCCCTTTTTATATTAAGCCATCTCGATATATTAGAAATTGTGTTTTTAGTTTTTCAAATCATTCAACACTTAGCATCCAAAATGTCAATTACACTATCTTTGATTGGGAAGACATCAGAATTAAGAGCCTGCTACTTTCCTCCCATCGAATTAAATGGAGAATACGAATGTGCTCTTGTCGATTTTCATGCGTATAATAGTATACCCAACGTTGATGCTCACAACAATTTATTTCATATTGGTGATGATGTTATCGAGTTACCTATTGGATCATATGAATTAGATGATATTGCAGAAACAATATCTGAATATTATGAAATGAATAATCCTGGCAAGATTATAGATATAGAGGCTAATTACAATACAATGCAAGTGATATTGAATAGCTCCCATGACGTAGTTTATTTTGATAAACCAAATTCGATTGGATCATTGTTGGGATTTGAAGCGAGGAAATTAAGTGGAGGTATTGTGGTTAACATTTTTAAACGAAACAATTGTGGCTAAAAAAGCATAGTGAATCGCACTACAGGACTGTTTGAGTTAATATTTCATAAACGTCCTAAGAATTATGATAGTTCTGAACTATCTATTTACAAGAATTTATTAATATACACAAACGCACATAAAAGAAACTATAATGCCAATTCTCAAACTAAGGGTACTAAAGCATACAAATATAAAAAAATTATTCAAAACTTATTCGTTAAAGATGAAAATAGGCCGAGCTCTATTGGAACAGGTTTAAAACAGTTGAATATTCATCCTCCTAACTATATATATTGGGACAATCCTAATGAAATTGTAGATCGTCTAAAATTGTTGATAGCTTCACAAGCAGCTGGTCACACAAATCATAATAACGAAATAACATCAATAATTGAAGAGTTGAGAGAAGCTAATATTATAGAATAAACAAATATACATATTAACATGAGCATCGATAAGTTTGGACACTACTCAACGTATAAATATACCACGGATACACTTAAAAAAAATGCCTTTAAATTAATAGGAATATATACAGATAAAGACAGAAATCTTAGTGTTCAAAATAAAAGAATAAAACATTTAGGTCGACCAGTAGATGAAAATGATGCTGTCACAAAACATTATTTACAAGTTCAGAATGCCCAATTGCAACAAAATATAATTTCAACTTTGAGAACACAATCACAAGAAATTGAGAATGAACTTAAAAAAATTAAGATAGATTTAAGTGCTATAGATGAATGGAGGAAGACTCAATATAACAATGAAATAAATGCTATTAAGACATCAATCTCTAATGTTAATGATAATTATATTAGTATGATGGAAGTATTAATTGAAAAGATAAATGGATTTGAAAATATTCATTTTCAACAGATTATTAATAAAAACGATGCATTAAATAGTAATCATTTGAGAAGAAACCCAGCGGAAGATAAGACAACACATGATGATGATGATGGAAAAAAAATCTATAGTTAATGAACTTCATGCCCAAGTAAGGAAAAATTTTTTCCGTCGAAGAGTGTTAACGAAAGGGATTGATGATCTAATGGAGATGTCGAAATGGTGATAATACCTGATACCAGTGCTCGTTCAGACATTGAAATTATTAATGTTAATGATTATAAACAAACGTACAAAATGTCTATTAACTAAATATATAATTAATCACCTTTGTACTATTACATGTAATAAAAACGAAATTATTGTTTTATAATAAAGATGATGTATTTATTTAAAAATTTTTGTTTACAATTTCATTTAAAAATTTTAGACACAAGTGACCACAATTGAATGCGTTATACTTTTGTTCTTGTGAGTAGTTGTACATCAAGTTTTTTCCTAGATATTTAATTACTTCTAATGGTGGTTGTAAATTACCAAAACTATCGAAATATAGTACCACACCGTTGTTCTTATAATATGCTACCCAATGTGTACCCGCTCCGCTTGAGGAATCTAAATTTATTATGCCGCATTAGACCGGGTCACGAAAAAAAATTTCCAAAGTCGAGGGCAAATATTAAAGATCACCTCGGGACAACTTCAAAAAAAAAATTTTTTTTTCCTCCCCCACCCCCCGGAAAAACAGCCAAAATCGTTTTTTTTATCACTGCTTTTTTGTTTGTGGTTCAATCGTAACATTCAAGACATCGGTGTATAGGTCTCGACGAGTACTACATTTGTCCTATAGATGTCGCTGATATACGACAACATCTTGTAATGATGGCCTCATTTAGAGCAATTTCTACCCCTAAAATTTAAAAATATTTTTTCCTATAATTAAAGCCCTTTAAAAACCAAGAACATTTTGCTTTGGAAGTATACAGTTTTATTCAAAAACAAAAAAGTTACGTATGATAAGATGTATTTACAGCATCAACACTATTATTTTTTCCTGTTGCTTGCATTATTACAGAAAATTATTGCATACTGCTTAGCGATATCGAAAAAAATGAAATACAAGTTATTGCATACTTTTTAGCGCAAACAGGGTTTTCAAACATGCGGATGAAGGTATTCAGTGTCACCAATATTCAAGAAACGAAATTATAAAGATACCTTATCCACAATGGAAGTATTAATAATAAAATATAGACATAACTTTGCACTTGTATTCTTCCCATGCAATATGCAACACTCAACATTTGTGCGAAATGTAAGTAAATCAGCGCTTGGAAAGACTAATCACAATGGAAAATTTTTGCAAAACTTGAAAGTAGTGAACGGAACTTGATAATATTTGTAATTACATACATATCTTTGCTCTTTTTGGGATTTTATTTGTAATACAAATCATATTTCGTCGGTAACTAGATAAAAAATGAATTATCTCAAGGAAATATTCAAATTTTTTTCGATGTCGTTAAGACTTATGCAACAATTTGAGTATGGAATCATTTTTATGAAAATTTTCCGCCAGCGCTAAAAAGTATGCAATAATTTGCTATAATAATGCAAACAACAGGAACAAATATTAGTGTTGATGCTGTAAATACATATTTTCATACGTAACTTTTTTGTTTTTGAATAAAACTGTATACTTCTAAAGCAAAATGTTCTTGGTTTTTAAAGGGCTTTAATTATAGGAAAAAATATTTTTAAATTTTAGGGGTAGAAATTGCTCTAAATGAGGCCATCATTACAAGATGTTGTCGTATGTCAGCGACATTTATAGGACAAATGTAGTACTCGTCGAGACCTATACACCGATGTCTTGAATGTTACGATTGAACCACAAACAAAAAAGCAGTGATAAAAAAACGATTTTGGCTGTTTTTCCGGGGGGTGGGGGAGGAAAAAAAATTTTTTTTTGAAGTTGTCTCGAAGTGATCTTTAATATTTGCCCTCGACTTTGGAGAAAAAAAAATTTTGTATGGGGACCGACCCGGTCTATGCCGCATTCTCTACGCCATGCTCGTTTTGGGAGTGAATCTCTCATAAAAACGCTTCTAAAATGTGGTATATTTGAAGCAAATTTCTTTAGATCAACGTCGGTTAAGGGTCTGTTAGGTAGCTTCTTTAAACGTTTTTTGAAGATTTATCATATACAAGACCATATCCCTTCTTATATGGTTTGAGATATAGACCTTTCCCCATAGCAATCGACTCCATAGTTTGGTTATGTCTCTTAGATTCGTCAAGTTGAAGTTTGACGTTTTTAGCAGAATTGATGGTTTTTGCGATAGCGGCTCCTCCAGCTCCTAGACTACCAAGAGCACCTAAAGCAGCTATGATGGGTACAATAGGTAAAAATCCACCAATTTTTGGTACACTTATAACGCGTGGTATTACAGCACTTGATTTTTTCCCTCTGAGTGAATTTTGAACAGCTTTACGTGCAATTTTGATAGCACCCATAATAGTTGATGGCTTTTCTTTTTTCAAAGCTTTTGTAGCTGTTTGCACAGCTGTCTTAAAAATTTTGTTAGCACATCTCTTTTTCGTAGGTTTTTTGACACCCATACCAAATTTTACTTTAGCTTTCATCGCGTTAGTAACCAAATATGCGTTTGTTTTTTCACCAATGTTGCTATCTCTAGCTAGAACTCGTTCCCACGCTCTATTTTCGAGTATTTTATCAGCTTGATGTCTCAACTCAATATCCTTATTTTTTGAATATGCTATATCGTGTTCTCTACAAGCTGCGTCTAAGGGATTTATTCCTTTGTCACCTCTTTTTAAACGTGTTTGAAGTTTTGTTCCAGGTCCACAAAATTGATAACCAGGGAGATGAAGTTCGAATGGTAGATTATTTATAATCCGATCAACTAATCCTTTCCCAACAACATTTATTTTACAATTGACTTTCGGATTATAATGCACAACCATTTTATTTGAAATTATTGAACATTGTGAATTTCTAGCAGGTTGTATCTGTTATATATAGATATTAGGGTGGACCTTGTGTCGATATTTTGGTAGATGAGGGCTCTATTCCGTGCCTTTTTGAAAAAAAATGACAATGCCGAAAAAAAAAAATTAAAAAAAAAAATAATTAGGGGTTGCGCACGAGCCGAGAAAAAGGTCCACTTTGTCAAAATTAGGGGGGAAATTGCCATAGGTCATCAGGGGTCACCCGTAGGGGGGAAGAATGTATGGCCGACCCCCATTAACTTTTTACCGCCAACATTTTCCCCCAAGACACCCACCCCCTATCTCCTCCCCTTAGGGGGGTCACCATACAAAAATGGAGGTTGCTCAGTACACCACGAAAAACACCATAGGTCATCAGGGGTCACCCCTAGGGGGGCAAAATATATGACCGACCCCCATTAACTTTTCATCCCCAACATCTTTTCCGAACAAACTTACCCTCTATCTCCACTCCTTGAGGGACTCCCCATACAAAAATAAAAGAAGCTGTAATTGAGTAGTACTACTAAGCACTTTTAATATAATATAGTCAAATTAACATATTTTTGTTCGCTGATGGGTATTTCTTGCGGTAAGAATCGATAACATGTAGTAAATACTGTTTCTCTTCTTCGCCTTGACACAGTATTCTATTATAATCTTGTATCATTTTTACTCCTCTTTCGGCAGTGTCGTTCACAACGCGCAAGTTATTTACAATTCTACGACTTTCTTGATAGTCTGCGCGAGATTTCCAGGTTGCTGGATTTGCAAGAATGAAATCTTGCGATATTCCAAATCGTACAAATAAATTTTTGGTATTATGAGAGACGAAGTTGCCCAAGTCTTTAGCTAAGAATTCCTCATTCACATCTTTGAATTTCACCTCGATTTTTTTTAACGCTGGTGCTTTTGATTACGACGCGAGGAGCTGGGGGAACCGGGTCGTCTTCTTCATCTTCTTCACCTTCTTCGTCTTCTTCATCTTCTTCACCTTCGTCATTCTCATTTTCTAGCAATGCTTGGGCCATTTTGGCCTTCAACTCATTTGAAACCTTGTCATCGAAAAAGGCAAGGGCTATGTGCTCATCGGCGAGATACCATAGGTGACCGATAAATTTCTTTATCATTACCCGAGATAAATCCTGGTCAACGGACTTGTACTCAACGATGTCCTTCAAAAACTTCCAATCTTGATTCGGCGCCTCAGCTGCTCGAGAAGAACCAAACCATGCCTTGACGTAAAGTCGCACCACAAAAATACAAACGTGTCGAATACCATTCAATTCACATACAGATAAGTGAAAAGTTCTCCGAAACAAAAACATCTTGAGGCTGTAAATGACTTTTGCCATCCATCGAGCATGGGAAACGGGTCCTGGAGGTCGGAAATGGTAATTCTCAAGTTTTTCACCCAGAAACAAAAGAATTAATTGTAGCATTTCTTTGTAGT
Organism: Muscina levida; assembly: GCA_964034835.1. NCBI lineage: Eukaryota > Metazoa > Arthropoda > Insecta > Diptera > Muscidae > Muscina > Muscina levida. The sequence continues at coordinate 142,959 of CAXIUB010000147.1, read as the reverse complement.
CATCGCGAGGGTGTTTCTCCTTCAATTGATCTAAGCAAAACTCCTTTATGCCGACTTGCATTGCCACAGGAATTTTTCTGACGACTTGATCGTCTATCAAGCCAGAATGGAATGGTTTAACCTTTACAGCGTCCCATTCCTGTTTGAAACGGTCAAAGCAAGGAACGCCTGGTGCACTGGTTTTTCCCATTTTTGTCTCAAAAACTTCCCTTAGCACCAGTTCGTATACGTGGTGTCTGCAAGGTAAATATAAGATTTCTCTCTCCAACAGCCGCTCAAGAGCAACTGCGGCTCCGGAGAATGGGCCACTGTTCGTTGATGTCGTGTCGAAAGAAAGTCCTTGTATTCGATGTGTCATATGCCAAGATGCAAACAGTTGATAAACGGCATGTGCTATTCTCCGGCCTTTTCCTTTCCCATCTTCTACTTTGGGAACTCCAAGAAGTTGTTATTTTTCTCCGTACGAGACAATTACCGGTAGACGGTCCACCTTCTTTGTACCCACAAAATCCAAAAGCATTTTGCCATCCCAATGGACTACGAAGGATTTAGCTGCGACAAGCTGGAGATGAATGAAACGCGTTGAAGAATAAGAATTCTGAATGAGAGCAAATAAATCTATGCGATCTTACTTCTGGATTGTCTTTCACATAACTCAGCATGTTCTCTCGATTTGAACGCCGACATCTCCGAAGCGACGTACGGTTTATTGTGTATTGTTGAGGATCGCGTCCAAATGCTTCTGCCGCCGCTATCATAATGCCGACCGCGTCTCGGTCAGTCACTTTGCACTTGTCCAAAGCTGATAGGACTCGTTCAGTAAAACATTGTTTGTAACCTCTTCTGTCACCAACATTTGATGGGCCAGCTTCTGCCGGGAAGTTTTCGTCCTGTCTCCCATTATCATCGCTTGAATCACTGCTTGAAAATTTAACCACTGCAATTGAAAGAATTTCATTTGAATATAAACATTGGACGAACACACAAAGCGCGAAATAGCTTACCGCCTTTAGCGAACTGATCTCTACTAGATTCCGTTGCACGTTTGCGTCGCAACTCTTCTTGTTCTTCGCGCTCAGCTTTTCTTTTCCTCGTTCGAGTATCAGTAGCGTCCACACCTCCCATAGTTCCTGGCCGGCCATCTTCTCTTTGCTTTAGCAGAAACTCAATGTCTTCGGTATTTGTCATTTTCTCAAGGGCGTTGGCGTGTGCGATGTCGAAAAGATTATTCAAGCTATCAGAAAACTTATTCTCTTTTTCTCTAGTGGACTCAGTCTTTCTGTGAGATGACTTTCTTAAAGCATCCCACTCATCGTGCAGCGCAGCTATTTTTCTTGTAACATCTCCTCTGGCTTTCGTCGGAATAGCTGCTTGGCGCCAAAAAATCATCACTGCGTCCGCGACTATAACCGCACTATTTTTCTTCGAAATGTTTCGTTTGCGAATGTTGAAGAAATGCATTCTTAGCACTTGCTTCTTCGACGGTAATTTGTTCCCGTAATATTCATGCTTGGATAACCAATCAAAAAAATATCGTCGCGCGATCTAAGTTGTGTTGTCATCTTAACTTTTAAAAAACGGGAGAAAAATCAATTTACTTTTCGCGGTCGTCGGCACTTGTTGAATGACAACAATCGATGAATGAACTGCTATTTATAACTACTACGTATTTTGCAATATTTTACTGCCAGGTACTGATGAATGGGGGCATCTGCTACGTGTGCGTTTCAAATTTTTCAAGACTTTCCAAACAATGACCACTCTTGAATATTGGTGGAATTTCTGTAAAAAAATCAAAAAAAATTAAAAAAATCTCGATATTGTGCAACTGTAAATACATAGATTTTCAGTATTTTTGTATGGGGAGTCCCTCAAGGAGTGGAGATAGAGGGTAAGTTTGTTCGGAAAAGATGTTGGGGATGAAAAGTTAATGGGGGTCGGTCATATATTTTGCCCCCCCTAGGGGTGACCCCTGATGACCTATGGTGTTTTTCGTGGTGTACTGAGCAACCTCCATTTTTGTATGGTGACCCCCCTAAGGGGAGGAGATAGGGGGTGGGTGTCTTGGGGGAAAATGTTGGCGGTAAAAAGTTAATGGGGGTCGGCCATACATTCTTCCCCCCTACGGGTGACCCCTGATGACCTATGGCAATTTCCCCCCTAATTTTGGCAAAGTGGACCTTTTTCTCGGCTCGTGCGCAACCCCTAATTTTTTTTTTCGGCATTGTCATTTTTTTTCAAAAAGGCACGGAATAGAGCCCTCATCTACCAAAATATCGCAAAAATTTCATTTCAAGGTCCACCTTAATAGATATGTGTATACAATAAATCTATACAACATTATTATTTTCACATTAGTTGTAAAAATGCGTTTAATTAAGCAAGATAAAAAAATAAATGTTAGAAACGTGGATTTCTCAACTGATGGTGAACAAAGAATACGACATAGTTCATTACTACCAAATTCCATTCGAGCATTGATAGTGGGACCATCCAATTGTGGGAAAACGAATGTTATGATTGGATTGATTGAAAGTCCTAACGGTCTCAAATTTGAAAATCTATACATCTATTCAAAATCTTTATATCAACCCAAGTATGAATATTTAAAGAAGTTAATAAAGCCAATAAAAGGAATGGGGTACTACACTTTTTCAGACAATGAGACTGTTATATCACCCGAAAAGGCGAAGAGTAATTCGATAATGATATTTGATGACGTTGCCTGTGAGAAGCAGAATAATATTCGTGATTATTTCTGCATGGGGAGACATAAAAATGTTGATTCATTTTATTTATGTGAAACTTACACTCGAATTCCAAAACATTTAATTCGAGACAATGCCAACGTAATTATTATGTTCAAACAAGATGAAATGAATATGAGGCATGTGTACAACGATCATGTTGGAGTGGATATGAGTTTTGAAAACTTTTATAAAATGTGTCGAGAATGTTGGAACAATAAATATGGTTTTCTGATGATTAGTAAAGATGATGAATTACATAAAGGCCGTTACAGAAAACAATTTGACACATTCATATGTATATAAAGTATCATACTTAATACATATGCTTTAGTAAAGACTTCACCATTTAAACTATTAGACCTAATACCTGATCTGAGACCTGTTCCATTACCTGTTACCTGATCTAATACCTGATCCGATACCTGATACCTGTTCCAAAAGCTGATCCGAAAGCTGATCTATTACCTGATACCTGCTCCAAAAGCTGATCGAAAGCTGATCAGACCTGATCGGACCTGTTCCAAAAGCTGATCGAAAGCTGATCAGACCTGATCGGGCCTGTTCCAAAAGCTGATCGAAAGCTGATCAGACCTGATCGGGCCTGTTCCAAAAGCTGATCGAAAGCTGATCAGACCTGATCGGACCTGTTCCAAAAGCTGATCGAAAGCTGATCAGACCTGATCGGACCTGTTCCAAAAGCTGATCGAAAGCTGATCAGACCTGATCGGACCTGTTCCAAAAGCTGATCGAAAGCTGATCAGACCTGATCGGGCCTGTTCCAAAAGCTGATCGAAAGCTGATCAGACCTGATCGGACCTGTTCCAAAAGCTGATCGAAAGCTGATCAGACCTGATCGGACCTGTTCCAAAAGCTGATCGAAAGCTGATCAGACCTGATCGGGCCTGTTCCAAAAGCTGATCGAAAGCTGATCAGACCTGATCGGGCCTGTTCCAAAAGCTGATCGAAAGCTGATCAGACCTGATCGGACCTGTTCCAAAAGCTGATCGAAAGCTGATCAGACCTGATCGGACCTGTTCCAAAAGCTGATCGAAAGCTGATCAGACCTGATCGGGCCTGTTCCAAAAGCTGATCGAAAGCTGATCAGACCTGATCGGGCCTGTTCCAAAAGCTGATCGAAAGCTGATCAGACCTGATCGGACCTGTTCCAAAAGCTGATCGAAAGCTGATCAGACCTGATCGGACCTGTTCCAAAAGCTGATCGAAAGCTGATCAGACCTGATCGGACCTGTTCCAAAAGCTGATCGAAAGCTGATCAGACCTGATCGGGCCTGTTCCAAAAGCTGATCGAAAGCTGATCAGACCTGATCGGGCCTGTTCCAAAAGCTGATCGAAAGCTGATCAGACCTGATCGGACCTGTTCCAAAAGCTGATCGAAAGCTGATCAGACCTGATCGGACCTGTTCCAAAAGCTGATCGAAAGCTGATCAGACCTGATCGGACCTGTTCCAAAAGCTGATCGAAAGCTGATCAGACCTGATCGGGCCTGTTCCAAAAGCTGATCGAAAGCTGATCAGACCTGATCGGACCTGTTCCAAAAGCTGATCGAAAGCTGATCAGACCTGATCGGACCTGTTCCAAAAGCTGATCGAAAGCTGATCAGACCTGATCGGACCTGTTCCAAAAGCTGATCGAAAGCTGATCAGACCTGATCGGACCTGTTCCAAAAGCTGATCGAAAGCTGATCAGACCTGATCGGACCTGTTCCAAAAGCTGATCGAAAGCTGATCAGACCTGATCGGACCTGTTCCAAAAGCTGATCGAAAGCTGATCAGACCTGATCGGACCTGTTCCAAAAGCTGATCAGAGCTGATCCGAAAGCTGATCTATTACCTGATACCTCATCTAAAAGCTGATCAGACCTGATCTGATTTAAGTATATAATAATGAGTACAAAAACGTTAACAGAGCTGGTTAAGATTAGAAAAGAATTACGAAAAAAGTTTCGAGACATAAAAATGGGTGAAGCGGACACAACTAATCTATTGGAGGAAACATTTAAGCCCATCACAACACCTTTAAAGCGTTTCATTGATAAAGAAGAATCTAAAAAAGTTAAAAAGGAGGTGAATGATGAAAATTTTATGTTAAATGATCCATCAATTGGGTTAGTTTCGAGCACACCTAAAAAAAGTGTGAAGAGTGAAATAGAAAAAAAGGAATCGTATGATGGTGATGATGATGATGTTGATGATGATGATGATGATGACTTTTTTTCACAAATTAATTTCTCTAAAGCTAATGATGATAATATGTCAGATTTATCAGTTTTGTCAATGAAAAACGAATTGGATACTGCCTATGGACCACATAAAAATAAGAAAAGCGGTGTATGGATGTTTGGTGACAGCGTTTTAAAATTAAATGATGACAAAATAGTTGTCGGAAATAATGGATGGGCACGTACTCCAGGTCTATTTGAATTAATGTTCAACATCAAACCGAAAAATTATGATGAAACTGACTTGAATATTTATAAAAAAATTTTGGAAAATACTAACGCATACAAACGAGGATATAAACCGAAAGGTCAGATAAAAGGCACGAAAGCTTACAAATATAAAAATATAATAAGCGGTTTGATTAAAGGTAAAAATCCTAATACAATAATGAATATGAGTAAACTCAATCATGAGTATGAGGGAAGCGGTGTGATGATGAAATTGAATGAGAATAAAATTAATTATATATATTGGGATGATCCAAATGAATTGGTAGACCGTCTTAGACTATTGACAGCATCGGAAGCAGCTGGTCACACTAATCATAACAACGAAATTATATCAATTATTGAAGAATTAAGAGAAGCGAACATTATAATATAACAATTCTAAAATGTCTGTAGACAAATTTGGTCACTTTAGCACTTATAAGACTGAAGTATTAAAAAAAGATGCTCATAAATGGATTGGCATTAACATCGATAAAAACAAAAACTTGGATCTGCGAAACAAGAGGATTAAAAACGTTGGAAATGCTGTAGATAAGCATGATGCAGTTAATAAAGAGTATCTTTTCTTACAAATTCAGAATGAGCAAAATATATTAAAAAAAGGAATAAACATTGAGATTCTTCGTATAAGAGACGAATTATCTGAAGTAAATAAAGAAATAAAAATTATACTTAATGAATTAATCTCCTTAAGTCCCTACAATACTAAAAACAAGGGTAATGAATGAAGTAACAATGGATGAGAAACGATCACTCGTAAACGAGTTACATAAACAGGCACGAAAACGATTTTTACGAAGAAGAGTTGTGATGAAAGGGATATATGATTTATGGCAAGCAGATTTGGTTGAAATGATAAATTACTCATCACAAAATAGAGGTTATCGTTATCTCTTAACAGTCATCGACACATTCTCAAAATTTGCTTGGATTCGACCACTTAAAACCAAAACATCTATAGATGTTGTTAAAGCTATGAACAACATTTTAAAATGTGGACGAATACCAAAAAATATGCAAACTGATGATGGTAAAGAATTCTTTAATAAACACTTTAATGATTTAATGAAAGCACATAAAATTAATCATTACTCTACATTCAGTGTTATGAAAGCATCCATTGTAGAACGATTTAATAGAACGCTAAAGGGTATGATGTGGAAAGAGTTCAGTTATAATGGGTCATATCATTGGCTCGATAAGTCTAAGGATTTGATCAAAGACTATAATAAAAAATATCATCGTACAATTAAAATGGCACCAATAAAAGTTAATAAATCTAATGAGAAGAAATTGTTGATGACAGTTTACAGTCATTTGAAAATTCATCCACCATCAAAATATCGTGTTGGTGATCATGTACGCATCAGCAAATACAAACATATTTTCGAAAAAGGATTTACCCCCAACTGGACAACTGAAATATTCAAAATCAGCTCAATACAAAATACCTATCCCACCACATACACTTTAGAAGATTATCAAGGAAATCCAATTAAAGGAGGATTCTATAATGAGGAGCTTTCCCGTACTCGCTATCCAAACTCATACCTCGTTGAGAAAATTTTAAAAACTGTTGGAGATCGAGCGTTTGTCAAGTGGTCGGGCTTTTCAAAGGAGCATAATTCTTGGATTAATAAAAATGAAATAATGTAATAATGATAAATAAAGAAATAAATAAAATAAATTGATTGAAAACACATCTCATTTTTTGTTTTTATATTTAGTTCTTTTATTTTTCTTTCGATATATATATATATTTATTTAATCGTCTCTATCCTAAATTTGGTAGGCTTTCCATCTGACGACTCCTTCACTAATTGATATTTACCGCTGGCAAGTTCTGTCACATCTTCAGCACTCATAACAGCAAATCGTTTCGGTAGGAACATCACGTTTTCTTCCGTATGTAGCATTATGATCTCACCGTATTTCGTATTACATTTCTGTGCATCCAGAATTTTTATAGCCGCATATTGTTTCACATCTTTAAAGTGAAGGATTTCCTTGTTTTGCTGATGGTCGGCCATGCGTTGGAGGAAGTCTTCCATCTTGCTTAGTTTTTTGTTTCTGCTATTTCATAGAAGTGAGTAACCTTTTTATACACGCTACTCTTCAGCACTTTAATGCGATAAAACAAACGTTTTGCGGGAAACGTAAGCGAAAACAACAATAACTTTTATGATAAGCAATTACAGAATCGTAGGTTCTCGAAATTTTTCTTCTTATCAACATCGCAGGTGCTTAAACCGTAGTAAACAAATGTGAAAGAGCGGAAGTCAAAACCGCAAAAACAACTAGACCCTCAAATTTTGTATACTTATCGGAGTCACAATCTAAGCAAATAACAATTTTTTGTGTAGTTTAACACGATTTTTTTTTTTTTTTTTTTTTTTTTTTTTGTTTTGTTTTGTTTTTATCGAAAATTTTTTTTATTGAATGCAAGCAACAAAGTTTTATATTTTCTCATCAAATCGTTAATGTTTCTACCTCTCATCTGAAAGAAAACACACTCGCAGACATCCGGTTCAAGGACATTATCGTCAAGTGTGTAGATGCATCCGGAATAATGTTCACCACATTCTGTCTTGATTAAGCACCTTCCTTCATATTCATCCATTAATTTGATATATGTTCTCATTTCTTTCGTGTGAGACTCAAAAATGTCGTTTTCATATTCGTTAATGAACTGAATTAGCTCGTTTTTATCCACTGCCGAAGACATATATATGGAATGCTTAATGTTTTATTAGTTAGAACTATAAAGATCTTCATACGGGGAAGAAAGTAGACTACTATTCATTTTAATAATCATGCTGTTTATATGTAAATTCTGTGATCAGTCTTTCTCTAATACAATGACGTTAAATAAACATACCAAATTACATTGCGAGTTATGCAACAAACTTTTTCTGAATGTTGCAAACGTTAAGGAACATATTTCTCAGTGTACTGTTTTTTGTTCAACATGTAATGTTGATAGATTTAAATACTTACCATAGAACTTTAGCGAAAAACGCATTTGAAAAAGATTTTTTTAAACTGCTCAACAATGCTGTTTATGGTAAGACCATGGAAAACGTTGATAAACGTAAAGACATTAAAATTGCTTCACAGTGGGAAACCACTAATAAGAATCATTTAGGTGTTAGAGCGCTGACTGCTAAACCCAACTTTCATAGTATAACAAAGATTTCTGAAAACTTGTTTGCTATACAATTAGATCGCATTTCTAGTCAATATAATAAGCCAACGTATTTAGGATTTGTGATACTAGAATTATCCAAGTGGAAAATGTACGATTTCCATTACAGATATATGAAACCCAAATTTGAAGATAATATATCGATAAACTATATGGATACTGATTCATTCATTTACACAATTAGAACATCTGACTTTTACGATGATATTCGTAATGATATCTCCAAGGAGTTTGATACATCTGAATATCCTCAAGATAACGTTTTTAAATTTCCCTCCTTAAATAAAAAAGTTTTAGGTAAAATGAAAGATGAGAATAATGGGAATATTATGAAAGAGTTTGTTGGGCTTCGATCTAAAATGTACTCGCTTGATGTTGAAAACAGTGGGGAGATTAAAAAATCAAAAGGTGTCAAAAGATGTGCGTTAGAAAAAATTTCAATAATAGATTATAGAAATTGTTTGCTCGACCATAAAATCATTGTGGACGAAATGTTAAGTTTTAGATCTAAGATACATCAACTTTATACACAAAAGTTGAATAAGATAGTTTTAAGCTTTGCTGATGATAAAAGATTTATTAGAGCAGATGGGATAAATACTTACGCATGGGGTCATTACAAACTTTCAGGATATGATAATTTTTATAGCCCAGATGATGATAAAATGTTTTTTCATCACAATATCAATAATAATAGTTCTAATAATGAAAATGATGTGAATAATGTTATTGATTCTAATTTTGTTAACGATTGTAATAATACTAATTTAAGTTTAAATGATTCTGATGATGATTTTTTTATGGATTTAGATTACTAAGAAAAATATTGTTAAAGAAATTTATAATGTTATTGTAAAACCTCCTCCTCCTCCCCCTTCCACCATAAATAAAAGAGAACAAAAAATATATTTTTAATGAGAGAAATTATTGTTTTATTTGAAAATTTTTATGGAGCAAAAGTGCATTCTGGAGAGCACACCATCCCCCCTTATGATGTTTACAATGTTTAATATGAGGATACATTTTTTTTAGTTCTTTAAATGACGGTGACGATTTCGATGTTTCTGTGTTGTGTATGCGAAATATTTCTTCACAATTATCAAAAATCCATAAAAGTTTTGTGTTGCCTCTCACACATACAGTTTTTCCAGAAGTATATTCAGTCATCATCCCTTTCAGGATTGATAATGTGATATCACCCTGTTGACAGCGTAGTCCATGATGATTGTTTGACAACCATACAACACTATTTTGTTGTTTTTGGTTTAATCCTTTTATGAGGTATGGTGGTTTAAATATAATTATTTTAAAATTCGTCTCATCAAAAACAATTGCTACTTCCTTCGGAACAAAATCGCCATCCTCTGCAATAAATCCTTGTATATCAATAAAAGCATCGATCTCCATCTCAAACAATTTTTCGAACTAATCCTGTCAATGGTGTATACTCAACTAAACGATCGTGAATGAGTACACAATATGCAGATGTATGTTCAGGAATATTACTTTTTGTCTCAAACTCAATCTTGACGTCGATTGGTCCGCTTGTCAGACCTTCGCTTTGATAACGAAGATCAACGACAATAATTGGAGCTTTCATTATAAAATCTGTTGATGTGAATAGAGGTTGAGACTCTTTCATGTAGTACATTTCTTGAAATTTAGCATACATCTCATAAAGAATCGCATAACGACCCTTTTCAATGTCGAGGTTTAGATCATCATATGGATATGATTCAGAGTTTAAATGTACTTTTATGTTGCTTAAATGACAATTCATCATATTGTCTCCTTTCTGCAAGACCATTAATAGAAAACGAGGGCGTTCTCTATTTGCAGCCAGCTTAACATTCCAAATGTGATTAGTTCCAGCTGTTAGTAAAGGATTATAATGACAGTCCCAACTACGGAATGCTAATGGTAATGTTGTTCCACTCTTGATAATCTTTATCATGCTTAGTTTACTCGAGTCCGATAGATGAACATGCGGAATTCTCCATGAAATATTTGTAATAGTTAATTTAGCTCCGTCAATGTTAGTTCCTCTTAACAAATCTATATCATTCTTGCAACGCAATAAAATAAGTTCATGCTTACAATTTAGCATAATTTTATTAAAGTCCTCAGCGAACCCCATTAATGTTTTCAATGGTATATAAAAGTTGAATAGTTCTTTTTTCACATCTATTTTCTCCCCGTTATTCCAACTCGCATTTTGCAACATATTACTCTCAACAGGATTCAAAGATACAAAGTTTTTTATAGTACTCGTCACCCCAAGATATCGAGTGCGATCAATTTCAATTCCATTAACTTAATAACGAATCTCATCAAAAAGACGTGGACCGATATTATTCAGCATTTTAAAAGTAGTTACTGCAATGCCATCATTTTTGCCTTTTATATAACCTTCAACATATATATAGCTTTCGCTAGGCAGCATAAACAAGTCCTGGTTTTGTATCGAAATTCTTATCTCATCATTGTTGTTAAAGGATTGTAGGTATGGAGAATACGTATGATACTCTTTTTTTATAATGCTATCGTCCGACACAGGTTTTTCTAAAACGTTAATAATTCCGCTCATTTTAATTTTAGATTTAAAGATTGTAGAAAAATTTTATTTTCAAAAGTTAAAACTTTATCTATTATTTTTGATCGTGAGTGATTGACTGTTGGCGCTAGAATGTGTGTTGGCGCATGTATCAAACTCTTTTTATTATAAATAATCATTGTACTATTGGTTTTAAGTGCATGCGAAGTGTAATTTCTTCTCCACGAAAATTTATTAAATGATTGTTCTGATCAACTAAGCGTATTGTTATTGAACTTATCTCTTTGCAGTTGAGCGGTAAATAGATTAAGTTTTTTGGAATCTCCTCAATTTTATAGCCTGGCGGTACGTTGATTCCAAATTCATGTAGCGTGTGAACAGGTGAATTATTCATGTATGAATTTACCACAATATTGCATTCAATTCGTATCAGATTTATTTTGGATATTTGTATTGGGACATCTGAGTAATGATCTTCTCCTCCACTTAATTTCCTCGCTTCAAATCCCAACAATGATCCAATCGAATTTGGTTTATCAAAATAAACTACGTCATGGGAGCTATTCAATATCACTTGCATTGTATTGTTATTAGCCTCTATATCTATAATCTTGCCAGGATTATTCATTCCATAATATTCAGATATTGTTTCTGCAATATCATCTAATTCATATGATCCAATAGGTAACTCGATAACATCATCACCAATATGAAATAAATTGTTGTGGGCATCAACGTTGGGTATACTATTATACGCATGAAAATCGACAAGAGCACATTCGTATTCTCCATTTAATTCGATGGGAGGAAAGTAGCAGGCTCTTAATTCTGATGTCTTCCCAATCAAAGATAGTGTAATTGACATTTTGGATGCTAAGTGTTGAATGATTTGAAAAACTAAAAACACAATTTCTAATATATCGATGGCTTAATATAAAAAGGGCCTAACTCGATTTTTGAATTCTTTACAGGAGAAGGAAGCAAATTGTTAAAACTCGTATATTTTTAATAAAGGAAAAAATTTTTATACAATTTTCAATTAAAAAAAAAAAAAAAAAAAAAAAAAAGCAACAAATTTTCAATTGCATCCACCTGAAATTTTAAGGAGAGCTCCATCTGATGTTTATCTTCCATAATAAACAAAAATCGTTATTTCGAAAAAAATTGAGTTAGACCCTTTTTATATTAAGCCATCGATATGTATGTGTCAGAAAATTCTAGATTATTCCAGAAAGTTCTAGATTAATATATTTTTTTTGAATGTAATGATTAATCAACATAACACAATTTTTGGAAAGCACAACATTTGTTTTTTTGTAAACATAAAACCGCAATAATGTTTTTATGGAAGTAGCAATTGTTTTATTTTTGTATGAAATGATTAATCAACAAAACAAAATTTTTAGAAACCACAAGTTTTTAATTAGAACAAGGCAATTTGAAAACCGCAAAATGTAGGAGTATCAAAATTTTTAGATTATCATATTTTTGTATGAAATGATTAATCAACAAAACAAAATTTTTAGAAACCACAAGTTTTAATTAGAACAAAACAATTTGAAAACTGTAAAAGATAGGAGTATCAAAATTTCTTGATATCTACTAAAAATTTTAATATAGTAAGTATATATATATATATATAGGACAAAAATTTATGAGAATTTGAAAAGTATCAAAATGCAGTTCACATAACGGGGGTTGGCAACCCTGGATGCCTAAAAATAATGTGGCAACCCTTGGGAGGGGGAGGGAAAAAAGGTATAGCCAAATTCATCATTTAACACACACACACACACACACACACATATAAAAGCTAATTAGAGTCCAGAGTCGGAGTTGCCGCCAACCGCCAAACTGTTTTACCGTTTTAGCGCTTTTTAGTTTTTCAGGGTTGGTTTTTCCCCCGTTTTTCGTTTTTTCATTTAAGTACTTTTTATTTTTTAGGGTTGGCAACCCTGCCAAATGCGACTCTGGGAAATGCAACTCTGGGGCGGGGCGAAAAACGGGGATTGGCAACCCTGGATGCCTAAAAATAATGTGGCAACCCTGGATTGATGACGACATAATTCTTGAGGTTGGCAACCCTGGATTGATGACGTCATCGGCTCCAAATTGTGACCCAGAAGGTACATATCTATACTACTGATGTTACCAAAATTATCAATCACACGATAAAATTCAAAATTTCGTCTAAAACAAATTAAATTTTTTGGCATTTTTTCATAATTTTTCAGCAAACATTTTCTATTTTCCCATTCGTAAAGCCACTACGGAACAATTGCACACTAAAATTTTAAACAAAAGTTCAGTTATCGATTTTTATCAATCAAGCAATATAATGCCAATTTTTTTTAGAAAAAATCCAAGTTTTTCTGGAATTTTCCGAGTTCTCCAATAATATGTTGAGTTTATTTACTTATGCAACTTATTTAAAGTAACTCCTTAACATTAAAGTTAACCAATTAAGTTTTATTGTCGTTAATGCTAATAAAAAGTTAATCAGCGAAGTCATATCTATAGTGCCGACATGTAGATTAAGTTTTTTTCTTCCACAAATCGGAAACAGACATTCCTCTAAAGATCAAAATTATTTATTCTGATCCGTAGTAGCGGGAACCATCTGTATACTAACTATCTCTTTGGTCATAAAAAACATTTTTGTTATGATTTCTCCTATTGACCGCAAATGAAAATTCCGTTTGAAGCTTCATGCCTTTAGTTATAAAACGGAGTCAAGAAAAATACGGAATACTATTTTTCTTTTGAACTCGTATTACCATTTTTTGAGATAATTCGGTCACTAACGTTTGGCTTAACAAAGTGATGGTCTCACGCGGTGTATGGCATGTTACACCGTCTTGTTGAAAACCATTTCTCCTTCAAATAATGTGCAATGACATGATAAATAAAAAAAATCAATTGATCGTCCACTGGTTTTAGTTCTTCTACCAGTTGGATTTTATATGAATGTAGGCCAAGATCTTTCCTCAGCATTTGCAGAGACCGATTTGCTGAGAAAGACGTCGGTTCGATAAATTCGAGTCCCCTGTCACACTAACGTCTACAGCGTTGCTGGCTTCTATTAGCTGCTCAGATGGATCATTATGTGCACCCTCAACTTCAGAAAGGGCTCCATAAGTTTGGCGAACAGAACGTGCATTTTAAAAATAAATTTGCAAGATTTGTAAATGTTGTTAGTTTTTACATGGTGATTTTTCAAAGCATGCTAAATGGGAGTCTATCACACTTCATTAGTGTTTTAATTGAATTCCGTGCTTTAGGTACAAAACCAAAAGCCTTGTTGAATCGGTACAGGGTACTTGAACCGTGTATCCGTGAAGCAAATGAAAAACCTTCGATCTGGCTTCCTTGATTAACAATTTATTAATGTTCTTAATCATTACAAATTGTCTGCTTATAAACTAAATTAACTAGAGGAACATACATACATACATACTAGCAAACTGTGTAGAAATGTCTAGGTAAGCATTTCCTGTTTGCAGCTAGATTGCTGTCCCGACTATCGCGGCATTGTCACATAATACTCTACTTGGCCTTGAATTGCCTGGTACCATTTCACGGTGAGATGGTAACATGAGTCTCAGTCTATCGTCGTGGGACTGGCTGAGTCAAATGAATTCATGTGCACCTGTGTGCCTGTATGTATGTATGTATATTCCATATGTTTAAATATTGAGGTAAGTTGGTCATATGAACTAGCTACAATGCAACGTATGAATATGATGAGAACATTCGTGTGAAACAAATTCTTTATTTATGTGTGCTCCTCATAGACATAGTTGCTTACAAATCATATTTTAACAAAATGAATGACCATATTATACTAAACATTAAAATTAACTTAATTATCGTGTTGTCTCTGAACATCCTCCCCGGCGTTGAAGTAGTTGGCTTCAAGGTTTTTGCAATTCGATCACGTACTTAGAAGGTGGGTTCTGCCGAGATGTTGGGGTAGGTCTTGGGTTGTTCCTGTCTCGTTTGGTGTTGCATATTCGCTTTCGGAATCTCCAAATAAGATACATGATGGGCAAAGTGATTGATAAGACGATAGCCGTGTAACTTATTGCCTGATGATGGTAGTTATTAAGCCGTACGATTGCATGCAGGTGGGTGATATTGGCCTCATGTAGCTGGTTCTGGAAGTTGTTAAGTTGGTCGGTGTGAGTTTGTAGAATTTGCCTAGTTGAGTTGAATGTGTATGCAGGCTCACTGATGTTCGTAAGCTTGTTGAAACTCCAAAAACGTAGATATGATGTTTGGATATAACTGGATTTGTCATAGTGGCCTTGGATCGTAATCTCAGACGTTTTGAAGGTGCAATTTGGCTCAACTTGAATAATTCCGGAACCGTTCAAAGTGATTTGTATTATTTCATTTCCACAAACTGCGGATACCTCAATGGTTTTTGTCGTGGCATAAATCCATTGATTTTTGTGATGCATTTGCAACCAAATTGTGTGTTCTCTGTATGCCATGAATCGGCAACTATCGGTTGATCTGTGGCTGAACAGGTTTACCTCACATGAACTGGTTATAGATCCCTTTGCAAATGTAGCTTGCTTATTATCACAAATCAATATGTTGTTGTCGAGTTTGTTGCAATTACGTATGTCCTCATCTGATAGTGGTACGTATTCATCCCTGTGGAAGTTGATGGCTAAGTATGGCGTTTCGGGGGATATAGCCCAAAGTGTGCCGTTCTTGTTAACAGGCACCCCGAATATTTTCACTAACTCCAATGGTTGTTGGTCAATTAGCGGTAACTTTATCTCAAATATGACCTTGTCATTGGTGACTGCTGCTTTAGTCTGCATGACTTTATAAAATTGTATTAGATCTCCTTCGTCTATAGGTAGAACTCGTGATGCTGGTAGGTGAGCCTTGATTAAGCTTAATTCCCTCTGCAGTTGATCCGGTGCTAGTAGCGAAGGGCTGATCCGACCATGATGCGAATCAGTCAAAACATTGACTATTTCAGCCTCCATTTGGCGTAGTCGAGTTGCTGCTAAGATCAGTTCACTGGAGAGTAGTGCCACCAAATGTGCGCCTTTGAGTTGGTTTTGATTCTCTACTATGCCGTTGTGTAGGGTTTCGATATCGTTTTGAATTTCATTGAGTCTTGACTTTAATGACAGTTCGTTCTCCTTAATAATATTGATGGTTGAGTCAATTATGGAAGTTTGGTTTCGTAACAATGATGATAGATGTTCTCTGTCATTTTCCGCCTCACGTATCGTGGTTTCCATTTCTGCTGCATAGTCAGAGTCCAAGACACCGAACAAGGATCTTGCGACGTTACCGATAATGTTAAAGGCACCTCTACGGGAGCGACCTGACATTATGACATCCCTTTCCTGGATTAAGTCCATTTGAATTCGTCTTAGGTTGGCCACGAACTCGACGCACATAATCATTTGCGGAGACGCCTTGCACAAACTATGGAGCGTGTTTACCCCAGATGAAAATGTTTCAATTTCCGACCGAAATGGTATGAGGTTGTAATATACCATTAACTTCCATTCCGCTGTTATTATCCTGGCAATGCCAATTCCCTCAAAGTACAATCCAGGATCATTGCCAAATACTTGTGGTTGTATGGTGTCGCAAAAAACAGCTGGTATGAGTAGAAGAGAGAGAATTGTTGCGCATAGAAGGTTAAAATTTACGAGTCTTGGTCGTTTTGTTGAGTGAGGTTCAGGTTCGGGTGGACGCTTTAGTAGCTTACTGGTAGTTTCCTTATCTGCGTCGTCATCGAGTAACGGCGCCAAACGGTGAATGGGTCTTTTGATAATGCCGGACGACGTTTTAACATCAACCACATGTATCAGATCATCTGGTCCCTTGTAAGTCCTTATGATTCGCCCAAGAGGCCATTGCATGACTGGCATGTTGTCCTCCTTGATGATGACAAGTTGGTCCGGTTTGATGTTTGCAGACGTTGTCTTCCATTTGTGTCTTTGCTGTAGCTCTGACAGATATTCCCTTGACCATCGGTTCCAAAAGTTGTGCTTTAGCTCCGATACTAGTTTCCATCTTGTGGCCATGGATGTGGATGGTTGTTGTGCCGTTGCGTCAATTTGCGCAGTTAACGGTTCCCCTATTAAGAAATGACCTGGAGTAAGAGCCATTAAATCGTTGGGGTTTGAGGATGTTGGAGTCAGAGGTCTTGAGTTGAGAATGGCTTCTACCTCTATTACCACTGTTTCCAATTCTTCATGAGTGAGTGATGCTGTGGAAACTGTGCGGAGAAGCAAATGCTTTGCTGATTTGACAGCTGCTTCCCACAGGCCTCCGAAATGAGGAGCCCTTGGTGGAATGAATTTGAATTCAATTCCCTTCTTGGTGCATTCCCTGCTAATCCTTTCTTGTGCTTCTTTAGCGAATATGGTCTTTTCGAGTTCTTGTAGTTGGTTTCTAGCGCCGACGAAGTTCGTTGCATTGTCGGAATACATGGTTTGGCATCTTCCGCGGCGAGATATAAATCTTTTCAAAGCTCCGATGAACGCATCTGTGGTCAGATCAGTCACAACTTCCATGTGAACTGCCTTGGTGGCAAAACAGCAGAAGACGGCGATATAGACCTTGTGAGGGCGTTTTCCTCTGAGTTTGTAATGTACCCAGAATGGACCACAATAATCAACACCAGCCTTTATGAAAGGTCTGGTTGTTGTTATCCTGTTTTCAGGTAAATTTCCCATGATTTGTTGGAACATTTGTGGTTTGGCCTTTGTACAGCGAATACAGTTGTGCACTGCATTCCTAGCCATTGTTTTCCCCTTTATGATCCAGAACCTTTGCCGTGATGTAGCTAGCAGCTGTTGCGGACCGCAGTGGTGATTTTCCTTGTGAAGCATCACGAGTATCAGTTTAACGATGGGGTCATTATATGGCAATACTATGGGGTGTTTTGCATCGTATGGGAGATTTGAAGCCTCTAATCTTCCGCCAACTCGAAGTATATCCTTTTCATCAAGGAATGGAGATAGGCTGCTAATGGAGCTAGAGTTACTGAGTTCCTTGCCTGCTCTAAGCTTGGAAATGTCATCCTTGAAGTCAGCTGCTTGTATGGTTCTGACAATTAGATGCAAGGCTGAAGTTAATTCAGTTGGGCTTAGTAACTCGGTTGCCAACCTCTCAGTCTTTGATATCTTGACGTTCTGAATAAAGCGCTGCACGTACGCCACTACTCTCTGAAGGAACTCAAAAGAATTACGGTGATTGATTTTGTAGATGGTTTCCTCTAATCCAGTTTGAGCAACTGATGCGACAGTGATCGATTTCCGCTTGAATTCTAAGTCACTTGTAGGATGCAGTTCTTTAGAAAATTCCTTTGGCCAGTGTTCTTCATTACCATGTAAGAAAATTGGTCCATAAAACCACATGTTGCACTCTGGTAATTTTTCGGGGTTCAATCCTCTGGAGATTAAGTCGGCGGGATTAGCCTTGGAGTTGACATGTCGCCATTGACTATTGATGGTAAGATCTTGTATTTTGCTGATTCGGTTAGCCACGAAAGTCCTGAGCGACGATGACGCCGAATTTATCCAATGCAAGACAATTTCGGAGTCGGACCAGTAGAAGATTTGTTTGTCTTCGTACCGTAGTTCCCTTTTGGCCTTGTTGGCCAGTTCTGCTCCTAGAAGTGCGGCGCAGAGTTCCAGTCTTGGTAGCGATATCTTTTGGAGAGGCGCGATTCTGGACTTGGCGCATAAAAGTCGGACAATTGTTTTTTCATTTTGTAGTTTTGATCGGATGTAGACTGCTGCTCCGTAAGCCTTCTCTGATGCGTCTACAAACACGTGCATTTGGACGTGTAAGGCATTTTGACCACCAAAAACATGTCGCGGGAGGCGTGTGTTGTTTAACATGTTCAGTTCCTTACGGAAATCATGCCATTTTGTGGTGAGAAGTTCAGGGAGTTCATCATCCCAAGATATCTGACTTTCCCAAAGCTGTTGAATGAAGATTTTAGCTGTAACTACGACTGGGCCTGCAATACCCAAAGGTTCGTAGATTCGTGCCACATCTGATATGACGGATCGTTTCGTTATAACTGAGGCTGGCTGAAGATTTGCCTTGAGGCAGAATTGATCCGACGCTGGGCTCCATGTTAGTCCTAATGCCTTGATCGAAGCAATTTCAAAATCAAGATTAACTTCTTGATCTTCTGGAGGTATGTCTTGGAGTAGCTGGCGATGGTTTGCACACCATTTACGTAATTTGAAACCAGCTTCGTGGAGCAAATGTGTGAGTTGGGATTGCATTTCCTTGGCTGTTGCCAAACTGTTTGAACCGCTCATTCCGTCATTAACGTAGAAGTCTTGATCCAGAATCGTTGCACCCAGCGGATATTTGTCCTTAAGAGTAGCCGCTAGCCTTTGCAAACATTTCGTCGCCAGATACGGAGCTGATGACGTGCCATATGTGACTGTGTTCAACTGGAAATGGCGTATAGGCTGGCCAGGATCATTTCTCCATAGAATCATTTGAAGGTTTCTGTCCCGTTCGTCTACGAGTATTTGACGATACATCTTTTCAATATCGGTGGTAAACACAAATCTGGGTAGACGAAAACGTAGAAGTATTCCAAACAGGTCTCCTTGCACTGTTGGCCCTGTTAGTAAAATGTCGTTTAATGATCGACCTGATGAGGTTTTTGCTGATGCGTCAAAGACAACCCGAAGTTTCGTCGTGCTACTTTCCGGGCGTAAGACGCAATGATGAGGAATGTAGTAGTGATGGCCATTGATTTTTGCAGGGTCAATTTGAGTCATATGGCCCAGATCTTCATACAACTTCATGAAGTCCTGATATTGCCTTTGAAGATTGTTGTCCCTTTGCAGACGTCGTTCCAATCCGAGGAACCTAGCATGGGTTGTTGATTTTGATTCGCCAAGTGTTGCAGCATCGTCCGATAGTGGCAGACGGACTACAAAACGTCCGGTGGAGTCTCTAGTAGTGTTTTGTGCAAAGTGAGTCTCACAGACTTTTTCTGCTCTGGTGAGACTGGTTTCTGAATAAATGTCCTCGATTTTCCAGAATTTTTCCACCAATTCTCCCGTCGATAAGTCGTCTTCGCTGAAAACTGCACATACTGTGTCATGCGCTCTGTCTTCCCACAGCCTTCCACTGGCGATCCATCCTAGTTTTGTATTTCGTAGGATGGGCAAGTTGGCTGCCAATTTGATTTCCTCTGATAACATTAGTTGGAAATAAAATTCTGCTCCGAGTAAGACGTCGATTTTCGCAGAACTGTTGAACTGTGGGTCTGCTAATGGCACATTATCTGGGATTGACCAGACTGAAATGTCAAATGACCTGCTGGGTTGTGGCGGTATGATTACCGGGAGCACATATGCTTCTAATCTGGATGAGAATTTGCATGTGATGGACTCAAAATTTACGTTCACTCGCTGTGTTGTCCGTTTTGATTTTCCGCCAATACCTTCAATAGATAATGCGGTCTGCTTTGGTTGAATTGAAAGCCTTTGGATTAGTCTTTCCGTAACGATGTTGATCTGGGAGCCTGAATCCAAGAGTGCTCGGAATTCCCCAGAACGTCCGTTGTTTGCCGTTATTCTGATCATTGCCGTAACGAGTAGAACACTTCCCCGGCTGGCGTTTGCCGAGGCTACTGTAGATTGAATCGTAAGAGTTGGTTCCTTGAGTTCTGATGTCCCTTTATCTTGTTGTTGGCGAGACTTGAAATTCAATGGTAAGTCGGTTTGACTGTTGAGACTGTCCTTACTTGGAAGGATCACGTCGGGGTCACCAAATGTTTAATTGAATTCGTGCTTTAGGTACAAAACCAAAAGCCTTGTTGAATCGGTACAGGGTACTTGAACCGTGTATCCGTGAAGCAAATGAAAAACCTTCGATCTGGCTTCCTTGGAATTGTGTTGCCTTCCAAGGTGTAGCAATGAGTTGTGTTTTGAGGAGCACTTGGTGCATGATCTGGATGTGCACTCCCTTGACTTGTGATGGGCCTTCAGACAGTTCACACATAATTTGTTCTTCTGAACCCATTTCAGTCGATCCGCAGCCTGCATTGCGAGAAATTGTTTGCAGTAGAAAAGTGGATGATTGTCCTGGCATAATAGACAACCACCCGATTTCGACGTTACGACTGTCGAGACCTGTTTCCCCTTTTCCTTGCCACCAACAGCTTCAAGTGCTTGGAAGCGATTTTGAAGGACCTTCAGGAAGTGGCTCATTGTCTGTAGTTCTCTGGGCTTGTCCAATGATTGTTCATATGATATGTGTGTCTGGCGATCCAATTTTCTTATCAATATGTGCAGAAGAATAGGATCCCAGTTTTCTGTGTTGATCCCAATGTTTCTTAGCGCGGATAAACTTTCATTGAGGACGTCATGGAAGTCCCTAATTGACTTGGCCTCCGCTGATAAGTTTCCCCAACTGAATAGTTTTTGCAATACCGTTGACATTAGGACCCTTTTGTTGTCAAATCGGTCTCTCAAGGTATTCCAAGCTGTGGTATAGTTTTTCTCTGTCAATTCCAAATGACAAATTAACCTGTCGGCTTCGCCACTCACATTGGCCTTTAAATACCACATTTTCTGTATTGCCGGTATGTTTTGCTCGTGAATCATCTTTGAAAATATATCCGCAAATGGCTGCCATTTTAAATAATCCCCATCGAACTGTGGAATGGTTATCTTCGGCAATTGGAGGTTTGCTGGCGTATTCAGTTGATTCGATGTTGACGTCCCTGAAGTTACCGCCTGGCTGGGTTGATTTCTGGATATTAACGCCATTTGTTTAATAACGTTGTCTTCCAGAGACAAATAATCCTCGTTGTCATATCCTTCGGCCTCCGGGTTATCGCATTTCTCCCAGATATTTAAATGTAATTCTTCTATGGTTTGCCATAGCCTTTCCATGACTGCCAGAGACTGTACTGGTGCCTCTTCCATGGATCTGCCATTAAGAAGACGTTTCAACGATGTCTTGAGGGCGCCTTGACGCTTAATAAAGCCTTGAACAGAGTCCTTCTGGGCGCTCGCGCTGGGAACAGAAGTTGAAGCGGAAGCTGGAGTGTTGCCTTGCGATGTTGCAACGGGAGCTGAAGTGGGATCAGGTTGCTTGCCTTGCGATGCTTGGCCATCCTTTAGTAATGCTTCACGCCCCTTTCTTAGAGTGTCTTTGACTTTGTCGTACAATTGCCTTACTCCATCATAGTAACCGGACGTGAAGTAGTCATCATCCATGTTTAGCTCGGGGATTGTGCGGATTTCAGAGTCCGTTTCGTCGAAACGCCTCCACAATGCTTCGAGATTCTCCTCTCTTGTGATGAAATATTCTTCCGTTGTCTTGCGAGCGGCCGAATCCTTTTTGAGATTTGTGATTAATTTCTGGATATCTGCCCCCAATTGGCTTTGCCTTGCTGTCAATTTTTCCATCGTTGAGCCGTGGAATTAGACTGTTTTCTGTTTTCCGTTGCGACTCGATACCCCAATTAATCCAGGAGGAGTTGTATAGAGCGGTGCCGTTGCTGGGAATTCACCCGAATGTTGGAATCGTGGATTGTCCAATGAGTGTCTCAAGTGGTGTTTTGTCCACCTGATGATGATAAGGATGGTTTCCTTCAACGTTTGCCAATTCGTGATCGAATCGCTAATGATGATTACCAAAGAGTGTTCCAAGTTCCTTACCACTGGTGGGGGGAAACTTGAAATTCAATGGTAAGTCGGTTTGACTGTTGAGACTGTCCTTACTTGGAAGGATCACGTCGGGGTCACCAAATGTTTAATTGAATTCGTGCTTTAGGTACAAAACCAAAAGCCTTGTTGAATCGGTACAGGGTACTTGAACCGTGTATCCGTGAAGCAAATGAAAAACCTTCGATCTGGCTTCCTTGATTAACAATTTATTAATGTTCTTAATCATTACAAATTGTCTGCTTATAAACTAAATTAACTAGAGGAACATACATACATACATACTAGCAAACTGTGTAGAAATGTCTAGGTAAGCATTTCCTGTTTGCAGCTAGATTGCTGTCCCGACTATCGCGGCATTGTCACATAATACTCTACTTGGCCTTGAATTGCCTGGTACCATTTCACGGTGAGATGGTAACATGAGTCTCAGTCTATCGTCGTGGGACTGGCTGAGTCAAATGAATTCATGTGCACCTGTGTGCCTGTATGTATGTATGTATATTCCATATGTTTAAATATTGAGGTAAGTTGGTCATATGAACTAGCTACAATGCAACGTATGAATATGATGAGAACATTAGTGTGAAACAAATTCTTTATTTATGTGTGCTCCTCATAGACATAGTTGCTTACAAATCATATTTTAACAAAATGAATGACCATATTATACTAAACATTAAAATTAACTTAATTATCGTGTTGTCTCTGAACAATTAGTATGACAGCTAGATTTACACTTATACCTATCAGAAGTTCTATATGTCAAGAAAAATACCCCATGCATAGGTTATTTACAATTGTTTGCTAATTTTACCTCTGATATGCTATAAAAATTAAACAATTGTAGTATAACTACAATGAATATTGCTTAATTTTTCTATCTATATGATTTGTTACCGATTCGCTCTCCTGAAAAGTAATTGAAAAATACATACATGTAAAGTAAATTAAAAAAAAATCACTATTTTAGTCTGCGCATCCTAAACTGCCTGGTGTACGGACCATTATTTGATACAGTTAAAAAGTTAACTATTGAAGTGCGTGGGCAGCGCCTCGGCACTCTTAACTTATTTAGTTCGAAATAGCCTGATCATTAGGGCGAATCAATTAGTTCGCGTCAAAAAAAACGTGTTAATCGTATATCAGTATAGGAATGTACGAAGAATTCTTAGAAAATTTCACTAAGAAACTATATGTCTAAAATCAATTCATAGTTCGCGCTGAGAAGCATGAAGATTTCAGGTAGAGATATTTTTTTAGCAATGAGCAATTATTTAGTTACTTCAGACCTATGGGCCCCGGCTCTAATTTTTACCTACCATTCCGATGTTTGGAGACCAAGACGAATATTGGGATGCCGCCCAATATTCTGAAAGATGATTTTTAAAAACTTAATTTCTGTATGCCAACTCTCAGAGGCCATAACTTTTTAACAACTACATAGGTTTGCTTCTGCATTACCTTATTTAGTTTGTTGGGAAGTCAGTTTTACGCAGAAGGTCTCAAAAAATATATATATCTGAAGTTTTCGGTTTGTGCTCATTTAAAAAAAATTCCTCCCTGGATGTAATTAATACTGCTCCAACTACATACATACAAAATCTCATCATCATACCTCTTATAGTTCATGAGATATAGCCCTTTTGATTTCAAGTTGTATGGGCGGTACCACGCCCCTTTATCCAATCACAACCAAATATAGCCACGGACTATCAACAGGTCAACAGTACCACTTGGTAAAATTTTCGTATCAATCGATCTATTAGAAAAACGATTTTTGAAAGAAGGCGTGGCACCACCCACTTCCATCCTGGCTGTAATTAATACTGTTCCAACAACATATATACCAAATATCATCTCCATACCTCTGATAGTTCATGAAATATAGCCTTTCTAATTTTCAAGTTGTATGGGCGGTGCCACGCCCCTTTATTCAATCTACAGGTCAACAGTACCTCATGGTAAAATTTTTGTATCAATCGATCTATTAGAAAAGCCGTTAGAGAGATTTTGGAAACGGGGGCGTGGCACCGCCCACTTCCATCCTGGCTGTAATTTATACTGCTCCAACAACATATATACCAAATCTCATCTTCATACCTCTGATAGTTCATGAAATATAGCCTTTTCAATTTTCAAGTTGTATGGGCGGTGCCACGCCCCTTTATCCAATTACAACCAAATGTAGTCAGGAACTATCTACAGGTCAACAGTACCTCATGGTAAAATTTTTGTATCAATCGGTCTATTAGAAAACCCGTCTGAGCGATATTTGAAAAAAGGGGCGTGGCGCCGCCCACTTTTTGAAAAAATAAAACCTTTTAAACCATCCGGAAGCTATAGCGAACAAAACAAAAAAAAAATTTTGAAAATCGGTCCAGCCGTTTTTGAGTTTTAGCGAGACAACTGCACATCAATTCATTTTTATATATAAGATTTTTCAATTATGCCCGTTTTTGTACAGAAACGGTGGGCTCGGCACATCCCGTATAAAATATATAAAAATTACATGAAACTTTAATTTTGTGTAGCATATATTTGTAGCCCCATACAGATTAATGTGTATAAGAGGGCTTGAGTGCAACTGCGGCAGTGGCGCCTCACATTTCAAAAAAATATCTAGATCTTTTGAATAAAGCTTTTTTATGAATACGAGAAGTCGTCCCAAATTTAGACGTAGTTGAACCGTAGTTGAATGCACGGCGATGCCGGCAGGCATACATCAGGTATATATATAAACATGACTTAAGCCACTATGAAATATATTTTTTGAGAATTTATATATACATGTACACTAGGGATATAACTTTTTAACAATTTTTAAAATATCAAAATTGGCATAGCACAGTCCAATAGAGCATACGATAAGGGAATGTATATTTATTTTTTCGCTAAGGTCAAAAAAGTTCACGCACCAACCGCGATGAAGTTTTGAAAATTTTTAATTTTCTTCTTGGTTAAGAAAAATTTATAATATGTTTATTTAAAACAAAAAATAGCTAAAGTATGAAATTTAACTAATATTTAGAGATAGTAACAGATATTTCCGCAAACCAAAACGTATCTTTAACATTTTTTAAGGTGAAAAAAAATAAAAATGTGTAACGAATAATCTCTCCTAATGATAATAGGTAATTTGTTTACTAACACTTGCAACATTTATCGCAGTTGGCAGCTTGTTGATAATTGATTATACGAGTACATATGTAACTTTCAGTAATTTAAAAAATAAAAAAAATAAAAAAAATATTTTTTATACACCTGTTTAGAAAAACCAATTGAACTTTGTCCAGAAAAATTACAAAAGATTATGATTTTCGTGGTTACTAGGACATGCTTGACCTCATGGTACTATGCCAAAAAATTGGTTATACCCCTAATGTACACTAGATATGGTCGCTCTATATAGCCGAAAAAAAAGATTACGTTTTTTCCCCCCAGTTTTGAAGTTTGTCTGAAAACAATTTGGGGAAATCAATTTTTTTTCAAATTAGTGCACTCTACCACCCCCTGAAATAGTATTTAATATTTTATATCGTCATTTGATAACAACTCGAAACGAGACCCATATCGTTATAGAAGGTTAATTAAGGGATACATTTAACGTATTTGACATTTTTGATCCCGATCTCAATTTTAGTTTTAAAGTTATTGGCGGTGTGTAGGGTACGTATTGATCTGTTAAAATTTTTATAACTTTTTTTGTTTATGAATAAATATATATACTTTAAAAGCGAAATTTTCATATGATCTTTAAGAATTTTATAAGAAAAATTCATATTTAGGGTGAAACATACGAATTAAAAAAATCAAAATCTTAAATTGACGTCGGATTCAAAAATGACCAATAGACAAAATGCAGCCCTTGATTAACCATAAATAACGACATGCGTATCGTCAATCAGATATGAAATGACGATACGGCATAATAAATACTATTTCGGAGGGTCGAAGGCTGGACTTGAAAAATATTTGATGACTTCATTTTCTCTTCTGAAAAACTAGAAAATCGGGAGGAGAAAACATTATTATATTCTTTCGACCCTATTTAATGTATACCCATTTAGTAAGAAGTATTCGTGTTCATCGAAAATCGTCTACGTACGAATGTAGGGAGTGCCACATAATCCCCAAAATCAAAATCCCCAAACACAAAATCCCCAGCCAAAACAAAAAACCCCAAAATCAAAATCCCCAAGCGAAAAATTCCCAAACACAAAATCCCCACACTTTTTTGGCGACAGTGTCTCAAAATCCCCAAATACAAAATCCCCACCCTAAATTTTGGTGTGGTTCGGTTTCTTTTAGCGCCAATTTTCCGCGCTCTCAAAACTCAATTGAAGCTTATAGATTCAAAACTATTGTAGGAGAAAAAATGCAGCGTTTATGAAATTATTAAAGAGGTAGGGAAAGAATTTATAGAAATAAATAAACATAGCCAAAATATACTCAGGCATAGGTATACGAAAAAATAACAAAATGTGGACCATCTCAAGAAAATTGAAAAAGTTGTTGAATCTCGAGCTGATTTGGAAAAATTAACTTATTTCGCATCCGCATTGCATAATATTCACTTTGCAATTAATATCTTTATGTACGAAATGTTCTAAATATATTTTTTTAAACCGTAAATATTGTTGTTTTTCATTTATTATTAATGCAAGTGTCCTCAATGAATTTTGTATATATTTCAGTTTTTGTAAATAAATTTGCATTATAATAAAAAAATTTGTGTTTTTTAATTACGGTTTCCAGATCTAATAAAAAATCATCCCTGAATATGCTGGAAAGAATCCAAGCGAAACGTCGGATGCATAAATGTTAAAAATAATCTTTGACATCAAAATGACTTTTGACATTTTAAAAAGTAATTTAATTTCAATACCTACATTTGTGAATTTATAATTTTAATTTTTTGAATTTTTATTTCAGAAATAATTTCAAACATAAAATTCTCAATTTCTTTGTGAAAACCATTCAAATTATGTTTAAAATCGCGGCGATTTTGTACTGTAGTCGGAAATCCATTGCTTTTGTAACGGTTTCCTAGTTGTGAAGACGCCTTACTAATACTCATATTAATGAACTTTTTACATATAAATTATAAAAGTGATCCGATATAAGACATAGTCATTAAAAAATTACATATTCATTACTTCTTGAGTACTTCATAAGAGTAGTGAATATGAACTTTCTACGAAAAGCCTATGGTCCAGAATGTTTATACATATTTGTATTATAAAAACAATTAACTCTAACATAACTATATGTTCTACTTAAGCTACCTCAATGCCATGCTTATGTGGATAACATAGGGCCCAACACTAAAGCGAGAATGTATTTAACTTTGCCCGCCTTTAGATTTACAAATTGTTTCAATAACATTGCCACCAACTACAACAAGAAAAAACTACATCAAGCAATTCTCCCGAAACAAATCGCCTTCTTTTGATGTCGAATGCGGTGTTAACGATGGAAATAGAAAGTCAATGTACACACGCTCATGCATAGACACATACACGTAGACATTTGGGACTTGTGTAAATCCATGTTATTGGAAATTTATGCGTTTAACTTTTATTATTGTTCCTTTGGGAACAATTGTATGCTCTATTAAGAGTTACGTGTGTTCTGAAGCATTTTTTCTTTTTCGATATCTTTTGGCATTTCTTAGCAGATATTAAAGTGATCATCTCATCTAACTACCACACAATCTATAAGCACACGCCATATATGGGGCTTAGTAATATATTGACATGTTATAGACATTGCAGTGAAACAAGATTAATGGCTTTGAGGCAGATGTTTTCAAACTGAAATATGAACATTAATGTTTAAAGAGTTAATGACATAGGCAATATGAAATTTAATAGGTACATTAAATAGCCATTTTAGTTATTGAGCAGAGTCATGCAGTTACTCAAGACATTTCAATAAATAAGAAATAATCGAAATTTTTGGATTTTTTTAAATATATATTTAAAGTAAGCAATCCCGCTTACAACTTAAACTGCTTTTTTAACTGCATACGATACCAAACATCTTAAGAAAAACTGAACTGTTGCTTTACATCCTTTTTAATACCTGAATGCCCCATTATATTACAATCAAAGCCTCCACACATTTCCTGATGATAGTGTTGAAATAACTCACATAAATACTGTCATTAAATTAAATTGACTCGCGGATCCCACCATGCCCACTTTATTTGCAACCGCTTCTGAGACTGTCGTTACTGGTGCAAAAATTTGTATAGGTCAGTCACAGCAACAACTGTTGGCATTGCCTTTTGGCTTGTCACAGCAACAACTGTTGCATTTGCCTTTTGGCTTGTCTGTTTCCGATACACTCCATAGCAAATATTAAGAGCGTGTAAGAGTGCATGGCTGGGTGTCAAAGGGCATGGTACACACTCAGCAAGAGTGCGTCAGAACTTTAGTGTTCCACTGCCGCTTTGTAGGTTTTTGCGGTAAATATTTTATGCTTAAATTGCCTTAACCATCAATCCTCAACTTGTGGTCTTCCTTCAAACAGAAAAATATACGACCCAAATATGCATGTATATTTTCTGCAACACATTTAAGACTGTAATATTTAGTTTCAGAAATAGTCCCCGAAGGTTTCCATAGAGTTTAAAAGTCGCATCGTTTGACTACACACGAACATGTAATGCTTTTATTTCCATGGAAAGCAGTCACAGCAAAGCCAGATAGATTATTTGCCTCTCAAAAGAACAACCAAAAAAAATTAAATGAGAGGAGACGGTGAATTTAAAACAAGAGGAGGGTATAGGGAATCATATAAATTATTCTGAATTTGATTTGTAAACGTCAGAGTTTGTCGTTTATGCTTGTACATGGTAATACAGAAACCAGTAACTTAAATAGAGTAATTTCTTGTTGAAACGACTGTGAATGTAAATTCTTTCCCTAAGCCAATGTATTAATATTGCAAAGGATTTATCTTCCAATCGAAAACTCACATTTATTGGCATGTGTCAGTAAAAGGAAGTAAGGAACTCTCTTGGGTGTGTAATAAGCTGAATTACCTCAAAGTTCAGTAGATTGTAATAACTGCCATAGCTATGTCTCAACTGTAAGAATTTTGTTGTCGAAATTTCAAATTGCTTGATATACACACAAAGTTTATGTATTACAAAGTATATAGATAATGCCTCAAGTTTTCCTTTAGTGTCTAACTCTTGGTAACGAAGTTAATGTATTTGTTAATTCCTGCTCTGTAGGAAATTGGCATTTTGGCGTACAAACTCAATTTTAATCTAATTAAAACTGAGAATGTCATGCACAAAGAAAAGTGCCAGAGATAAATATATTGAGACAGCCATATATAAATGTTGGAGTTTTGCTTAAATCACGTATATCTGTTAGTGTTTGACTAAATTATACATGATTTGCTTTCTATGTGAATGTATTGTATATGTATTAGTTTAAGAGAATTATTGGATATGTTATATGGTGTGGATCTATGAAGTAGTAGTGAAGTGGAATTAAGTAGTTAACAGAGCGCATTAACTTTCATATTCCAACAAAGACCATTTTTTTATGTTCTACCCCGAAGAGGGCTTTGTGCTAAGCCTGTCATTAAAATTTTAATACCTTTATTCTCGAAAATGTATTTAAATTTTTTCTTGGAAAATGTGTTTATTTTCTATATTTGTACACAAAAGTTCGTTATATTGAAAGATCATGATAGACGGTTTAAACATTTGATTACCAGTTTTACCCTTACATTTAGTCATTGTTTTTTTTTAAATAGTGGTTGACTCTTTGAGGTCTCTCGTTCGACTTGCTAAAGGTCGTCAGTCCGTATTTTTTTAAAATCCTATCAGCGTCTGTTCTGATAGTGAACTGCTGCTAATGGTCTGCGTCTGTCCCCATTAAAGCGGCAGTTTTTTCCGATTAAAATTCAATCCTTATTCGCGTCTAAAGTTTTAGAGTCACACTGGCATGTAGAGCAGAGCGGTAGTTTCTTGAGTTATTACCAAAATAATCTCGAATGCCAATGAAGCCAGAACTAAGTAGGAACAACGAATTAATCTTCCCCATGCCTATAAGTGTCTGTTTCTCACCAGTTGGGGCGACTTGGAGACATACGTCCGTTGATCCTTAGGGGTCTTTTATCCGTCTTTCTTAAGGTCGTCGGCAATAAATATGGGCAAATCGATTCTCTAGGAAGCACCTCTCTCGGCCTCAACGGCCTTGACTTCCACTACTATTCCTCAAGGCACAAAACACTTTCCAGAATCGCCTTCACTACTAGAAAATCCGCCTATAAAATATTTAGTCGGCTCGATTACAAACCGGTCGACGAGCTCACGTAGCAGGAAAAGAGTTGCCTCCAGTCGGCACATTCCCACATCGAGGAGTTAAAAATTTAATCTTAAAATGTAGTGGTCCTCCTGCGGTGGATGACTAAACGATAGCGGTTTGAGGACACTACCCTTCCGGAATCCAAAAGATCTAAATTTAATCCTTCACGGACACTAAAAAGATCTTATAAGGATGTCGCTAAAGACCACCTTTTGTAGGCGCAACTGTACAAGGCAGCTATAGAATCGCTCGGCGAGGTTTGGTCTGGTGCGAGATTTGCTGCAATACATCTTGCTGATGTCCCACTGAGGCCACGATCTTTGCCACGATTACCGTTGAACTCTCTGACCCTATGAAAATCCTGTAATCCATAACTACCCACACAGGACTGAACAGTAGTAAAGGTTACTGAAGCGGTGGGATACTCAAAGAAGGCCACCATAACACTTAAAAGTGACTCAATTTTGCCACTTAGAGAGATACAAAGGAGGATATTCTATAGATTTGATACCATCATTCTGCTTGAATACAAAAGCGACGATTTCAAGAAGCCTTCAACTCAAAGGGACCCCAACCTCGGTGACGATAAAACGGCGTCTTTCAATGACGACTCTAACTCGGAAACTCGATAGTAGTAGATGAGGACGATCTCTTGGAATCTGACGACGATCCAGAGGACGCCAATATAACTGTCGTCCACTTCAAATTATCTCAAAATAAACAATACTTTTCAATTATATCATCATATTTGAATTCATTTTACTATACATACCTAGATATTTATGCTGTTTACGCAAGGGTGAACTTTATAAGTGGACTTTATATTGCAATCCTTACCAATCTTGGACACATTTCATAAAACAGTTTCGGCTAGGATATCACGAAATTCCAAGTCGATCCGACTATTCATTTCAGAGCTACATCGTTTTGAAAA
Source organism: Muscina levida (assembly GCA_964034835.1). Classification (NCBI taxonomy): domain Eukaryota; kingdom Metazoa; phylum Arthropoda; class Insecta; order Diptera; family Muscidae; genus Muscina; species Muscina levida. The sequence continues at coordinate 111,014 of CAXIUB010000147.1, read as the reverse complement.
CGCACAACATACTCATGTACTTATGTGCATTTAATTTCACATTCTAACAAAAACAATTTCCTAAGTATCCACCATAGAGAGGGCTGTATGCTAAGTCTGTCATTACAATATTAATACCTCTAACAATAACAATGTATGTAGGTTCGCAAAAATCAGTCAAATTATTATCAAAGAGAATGTTTTAAATCACTACTCACATATATTTGAGCATTCATAATTCCAAACAGTAATTAAATTTTCACAAATTCCAATTTCATTTGCTCACACTGAATTTCTGTTCATCCCTCATTGTTTTTTCGAAGACTCGCAAACATCATCGTCCTTATAAGTGATTGTGGGGATAGGTTGTCAGTGTACCGCAATCTCCCAAAGTATAAAAACGACCATATTGCTATATAAGGAATCTAAAAGATGAGCAAACTTAAAAGATGACATTTTACTTCAAGCGACAAAGCGTCAAGAAAAGAATAGTACAACAAATAATGTTGTCGTTTCTATACTCGTCATTCTGGGAATTCCTGGAAGAACTTACACAACGAGTGAATTTTAGTAAAAGTAAAATGCAATGAAGTTATTTTTGAGGGAACGTAACTCAGTTAGTAATGTTTTTTAAGACATAAATGATATTAGCAGCCAAACATCGAGCGCATTACAAGAAGGATTCATCATTTTTGTTATGCTCTGTTCTGTAGCAAAGGATGACAGAAATTAAAATGAGATTTTTAGTAGTATTCAGCACTGCCATTACCGGGATAAGGTTAACTTCGGTTACATTTACATTGTCTTAAGTTGAGGATGTGTCACGGAGTTAATTGACATTTGATTACGTGCCATGTAGGCGATAAAGGTGCCGAAATGAATTGCCACAAAACTACGTGATGTCATGACACAAATCATCAACGGAAACGATTACTTTCCTGGTGTGACTAGGATTATTTTCGTTGTGTGACTTTAGTGCGTTCGTTCGTACGTCCGTTGATTAGTACATGGTTAACGTTGCTAAAACTTCAATATGTTGAAAATTGGATAAAACTGTCAGGCTCTTAAATATATACGTGTTTTATAGCAGCTATTTCCACCACCTGTCGGTGGGAGAAAAAAAACATGGCATCATAATGGTAAAAAATCACTAAAACAACCTTCGACAGTGAATACTGCTGCAAACACTTTATAACGGCACCTACAATTAACACACACAAGAACATTTTACAGCTGTTTGATTTTCGTATTTAAAACTCTCTGGTATGGTTCCTTTCTTCTGAATTAATATGACTCCCTCTCGATTCATGCAACCCTCTGGCACGTTTTGGACGCATTCACTTCAGTAATCGCTTAGCTAATCAAAATAAATCTTAACATATTGTGTGTTTCAATCAAAACGTGTCATATGGCTATGTACTATTATGCAAGTAAGTAAATGTCTGCCATCGCTGGGGATACTCGTTGTAGACAAAGGGTTTCGCAAAAATCCCGCCGTCGACTAAATCGCGATACACCACGTTACTATTTGCACCATCAGCAGCGACAACAGGTTGAACGCCACTAGAGAAGATGCTTTTGCCACCGATATGCATTTTGAAGTAGACAAAGATAACCAAATTTACATACGCATACACAAACGTCAAAGAAAACAATGAATGCGGTTTTAGTGGCAGTAGTGACCACGATTCCGTCACTTATACAAATGAGATTGGTAATACGGAAACATTTGTGTCCACACTAGTGGTTATCAGTAGTGATAGTGGTCTGATTGTATGTGCTGGTGTCCTATCACAAATGTCACTACGGTTAGCATCCGACATAAAACCATTTGAAATGTACCCCTAAAATGGACTATAGAAATGTAAAGGCAAATGCAAATATAATGCCAAATAAACTAAGTCGGTTTTTCAGGACAGGTTTTTGTCTGCGTTTGGTGCCTATTCATCCCTATATTTTTAATTTTTCTATATTTTGGACGACTGATAAATATAATATTGCGTAGTATGGTAATTTGTATGTCAAATTGTCATACCATTTTCTAGAAGCAGCTCAAAGACACTGCGATTTGATGTATAAAAAGGTTCACTTGAAAACTATACGTGTTAAAGTAATCGAACGACCGTGACGTTCGGTTAGAACACGTGACCAAACTCTTGTTTGATGTGAAAAATGTTTTATTCTTGTTTCAGTAAATGTACTTTTTGATAGAAAAATATAAATTTTTGTTAAATAAAAGTACTTGGCTATAAAATAAATATACTTTATGATACCATAAAAGACCATTTTGGTTATAAAAAAAAATTGTATATTATATCAATCAAAGTACTTTTTGGTACTACCAAAGTACTTTTGGAACAACAACAAAAACTTCTTGTAGATACAATTAAAGTATTTGATGACACAATAAAAATGCTTGTTAACATAATAAAAGTCCTTTTGGTAGAAAATAGTACTTTACGGTACAATAAAAGTACTAGTGATTACATCGATTACATAAGTATTGTGGTACATCAACAATTGTTTTTGGCACAACAAAAGTACTTTTGGTGGACTTAAAGTACTTTCTGGTATAATTTTACTACCTTCCCATACAATAAAAGTTCTTTTAGGTACAATAAATATACAATGTGTTACAAAAACAAAACACTTCTTGAAGCAAAAGCAGTACTCTTTGTTTGAATTATAATTTTTGTTTGTGCAGAAAAATACAATTAAAGCACTTTTTGGTTCAATAAAAAAACTTATGTGAACAACAAAAGTACTTTTTATTACAATTAGGGTTTCCCGTACAAAAAAGTTGCTCTCTAATAAAAGTTTATTTATGTGTTACTTTTACACGACTGCAACTGCTAACACATTCAAATCTCATGTTGCACAATTTGTTTCCACTGCCAAGATGAATCAACATCGAGAATAAAAACAAAGTGTGTAAACATCGAATGTAAATATGGAACAAAAATAAATGTAAATCGTGTAGATAAGACGGCAGAGGCAAATTTAAAAGAACTTACAGTTCGACAGCAGAAAGACCACAAGTTAAAATCTTCAAGTCCTCAACATCAGTACCGTCGAATGGAATCCGAAAAAGCTGTTGTTTGTGTATGTCTGTCAATAGATAGCGTTACATCAATTCAATTCAAATCTAAATAAATTTTAGCTTCATATTTTCTTATTTCATTCTACCAAACAACAAAGAATGAATAAGTTTATTTAACGACTAACATTCACTTGCCTCAACTTTTAGCTGAATCCATTCCTGTTCGAAATCGCATATCCTCATAAAATTCCCATGATTTAAACATTCGATTCATTTAGAAAAATCAATTAAATTTTTATTTAATTATATTTACTTTCAGATTTATTCTTCGAATGCCACAAAAAATGACCCAATCAATGGAAATGGCAAAGAGCACTATATAACATTGCCTGTGGGATTATGTGCACTACGATGTTCCAAGTGACACAAATGTAGTGAATGTGGTGCCAACTGTGAGGTGGGTATAGTGGTGTAGTCGATATATGGCATGTGTATTTACGTTAATATACATTCATGTGTATACATATGTATTTTAGGGTATACAAACATTTTGTCGGACTTCCTTTAAACCAAAAGTCTTATATTGAGATTTTATTCATATGGAAAATATTTATTTAATTGAATATTTTCAATAATTTATTCGTCACTATGTGTAGTATATACTGTTTGTGATGGGTATATGGTATAATTCGTAATCCATAATTCGTATGGAATAAAGAAGAGATATTTTTGTAGCTTTACATACTTGATAGTGTCATATATGGGTTTATCATAACGTGCTGGTACAATATGTATATCGAATATTTTATGGTTGCCTTTAGGTAAAGATTCTGATACCAGACCTATGAAAATGCCATGTAGCTGATGTTTTGCATATATGCCGCTTACATATATTGATTTATATACAGGCTCAAAGGTACGAGTGTACGAAAACAAAAAAGTCGCCACATATATTCCTTTTTACAATAGTCATATATTTATTTTAAGGCACTTGTACGTATGAATGTACGGATGAAATTTTACCGGGAGTGTTCTTTTAGCTGGGACCGGCCGTGGCATAGTGGTTAGAACGCGCGACTACCATGCGGGAGATCACACGTTCAATTCCTGGCTCCAGTCATCTTAAGTAGTAGGTCAAGTAGGTGCCGTTAGTTGTGAATCTAAAAAAAGAAATCAAGTTAGTTCACAACAACGCGAGAAGCTATCCCATACCTCATTCATGGGGTGTAAAGGGATATTAAGTTTAAGTTTAAGTCCTTTTAGCTGTGCAGGATTTCTTTTAGAGTCAAGTTATTGTTTTATTATACGGAAACTAGCAGCGGAAGCACGGACGCTTTCATAGTATAAAATTGCAATATATTTTACTTTTTTTTTGTAATCATATAGTGAATTTGTTTAACTTTAACAAAACAAACTATATATATATATCGTTGGAAAGTCTCTTCTTCCCAAAACCTCTAAGAAACGTAAAATAGGTTCATATTTACCCGCGTTGCTGACTTATAAAAGCGTAAAGGTACGAAAAACCGGGTTTTCATTTCATTTCATTTCATTTATTTAATCTGTATGGCCAATAAAAGGTTAATTACAAAATTCATAAGTAAATACTACTAAATAACCGAAACTCAAGATTTTGGGGGTTTTGGTTATTTACGCCTAGCAGAAGAAAACCAGTAGGAAAGTTTCAGTCGGGCAACCCGACTTACATATACCATTACCCTCAGTACAACAAAATATTTTCTATTATACTTACATTATTACCCGATTTCTAAAGTGGGGGGAGTGGTTCATTTGTATGGGAGGTACCAGAAGGGGCGTATTTAGACTTCTCCAAAACTTTATCCTGTTATACCATTACTAAATACAGAATTTGGGCACGATGGCGTTGCACAGTGGATCCGCTTGTATGGAGTCGCGGCCAAAAATACTTCTAATGGAGCTGAAATGTTCAGCAGGGCTCTTAAAAAATATTTAAGCCAGTACAGGAATTTCAACCAGGTGAACTGAATGATAAATACCCTCACCCTATGTACGACATTGTTTTACTCTCGAGTTAATGAAATTGAAAAAGAAATTACTTATGTAGCTTAAACGATCGCGAATAGGACTCTCGGTCGTATGGCCAGAAATTTACAGACATGTAGCAAAACTAACAACAGTTATAAAAAGTTCAATTCAATATCTCTTACAAAAATGATATGTATGTAAACCGTCTGAAGCTAATATTTCGGTTTTCTGAGGTTTTGCGTCGGATTACAAGATAATCCTACTGACCACATTCAAGTATACTCCAGTTTTTCATTTAAATGTTATGAGAGAAATATAAATTTTCCCAAAAATATGTTGGTAATTTTGTATAAGACATCCCAAAAGCGGTAGAGCAACATAGTCCGTATTCACCCTAAGTTTTCCTTGGAAAAAATTTGACTGAAAAAGAATATGCTTGTGGGAATATTACGTTGAATAAGGTCATTTATATACAATGAGGTGGCATAAGGGGCGCGGCAAAAGTTCCGATTTTCTGTAGTTTTACCTGGTTTTATAAGATTATTAGTCCGCCAAAGTTCATGATCATGTAGTGTTTCGTTTGGAAGAAATATCCATAAATAGGTAAGTTTGCATGGGAGGTACCAGAAAGGGTGGGGCAATTCTGCTTATTTGCAATAACGTAACTTCATTTTGGAAAATATTAAAACTGGTAAATTTTCATAAAGATCAGTTAAGGTTTACTCAAATTATCATGCCCATCAGTTATCCTTCCAACCAGCAAGCCAACCGGCCAGCCAGCCGGACCGACGGAAATTGGACAATCGTCTTAAAAAATCTTTAAACAAATTTGGTTTTAAGATAATTTGGGTCGAGATAATTGCGGTCGTTACACTTTTTCACTTATGAAATTATACTTACCCTCTTACCTACGTTTGAGGATTTAATAAGAAGGCGGTTTAGTATATTAAAAACTACACGCACATCCGCAAATTTCCGCAACAAACTTTAACACTTTTATTACCTTAAGACTAAGACAAATACAATGGAAAAGAGACCTAAAGGGGGATCTGGGGGGAACACAACTAAAACTCTAAATAATCATAATGAAGACGCACAAAATAGAATCAAACAAATGCGTTACCTAAAACATTAATTTGACAAGGATTACAAAACAAGTTAGTTTTTATAAATTTGTGGAGATTAAATAAATTCTTTTAATTTTAAAATCCATTAAAAATAATTTAATTTTTTAGACTTATGCAATGAGCAATCCGTTTTGAAGTGCACTCTTGTTTTAAATTATTCGACCAACGTACAAAATCGCGAACAAATGTTCATGGTTAAATTCTATTTTTAAAAAGTCCCGTTAGATTTTCAGAAGAATCCGGTTTACCATTATGAAGTTTGGACATTTAAGAGATAATTTGTTTACATTTTATTTTAATACTTTGTAATTAGTTTTTTGATTTTTGGCCTATGGACGGAACCACTGTGCGTTGGGTGTATTGATATTATTATTCCATCTCTAAAGTAGGCGAAGTGGTACATTTGTATGGGAGGTACTAGAAGGGGCGTGTCTAAACTTCCAAAATCCTTCTCTAAAACTTTTTCCTGCTTGAACTTTACTAAATACAGAATTTGGGCACGATCGCGTGGGCGGTACCAGATGGGTATGGGAGGTACTAGATGGGGCGTGGGTAGACTTCAATTTTTTTTCTCAAAAACTTTATCCTGTTAAAGCTTTAATAAATAAAGAATTTGGGTACTCTCACGTTGGATTTAGTGATATTATTACTCCAGATCTATAGTGAGCGGAAAGGTACATTTGTATGGGAGGTACCAGAAGAGGCGTGGCTAGACTTCCAATTTTTTTTCCAAAACTTTATCCTGTTATAGCTTTACTAAATACAGAATTTGGGCACGATCACTTTAGGTATATTAATAATATTAATCGATTTTTAAAGTGGGCGGTTCCAGATGGGTATGGGAGGTACCAGATGGGGCGTGGATAAACTTCCAATTTTTCTCTCAAAAACTTTATCCTGTTAAAGCTTTAATAAATAAAGAATTTGGGTACTCTCACGTTGGATTTAGTGATATTATTACTCCAGCTCTATAGTGAGCGGAAAGGTACATTTGTGCGGAAAGGTACATTTGTATGGGAGGTTCCAGAAGGGGCGTGGCTAGACTTCCAATTTTTTTTCCAAAACTTTATCCTGTTATATTTTTACTAAATACAGAATTTGGGTACGATCCCGTTGGGTGTATTGATATTATTACTCGATTTCTAAAGTGGGTGGAATGATGCATTTGTATGGGAGGTACCAGAAGGGGCGGGGCCATGTAGCCCATTTACAATACCGTAGGTAGCTTTGGGAAAATATTAACTCGTAATATATTAACTCGTGCGCACCAGCCGGACGACTTAAAAAGTCATGAATCGAATTTGGGTCAAAGATACCTAGGGTCTTAAGTGACTCCTTCTATGTGTTACACTTTTTAGTCGTATCAAATGATATATACCCTCGTCACTAACTAGTATTATTCCCCAGGCATTTTTTGTGTTATACATAGAAAAATACGTGTATCCGCTACGTGTGTCAGTAACGCACATTTAGATTGAAGTAGCATAAAAGGTAAAAGTGTTTTAAATGTGAAGAAAGTTTCTTATAAAACATCGACTAATCACATAAGAAATTTCGCAAAATTTTACAAATTTGTATCATACATAAAGTGGTAAATTGTGTGCGTCCCTAACGCACTTTATGTTAGTCATAATTTTGAATACAACATTTTAAATAAAGTTTCAATAAGATAAAAATCTAGTATTTACCAAAATCTACATCTTTTAATATGAACATAACCTTTAAAATATTTCAAGTTTTCAAGAAAATTACAAAATAAACCCACATTAACGGTAATGGCTTACGATGGAAACTGAACCGACTCATTGAATTTTTTTAATATGTTGTATAAAGTAAGTATTCATAAGGGTAACACCAATACACACTACGTGCAAGAGTTTTGAATATCATCGGTCGTACTCAGGCTCATGATTGACGATTGACTATTCAAAACACTTAAAATGTCTACCAGCCTATAAGATACAAATGCTGCTGTTCTAATATGATATGGCATATCATTTTTTATGTTAAAAACTATATTTACACCCTCACCACCAAAAGTTTAACACATAGAAGGAGTCACTGTAGACCCTAGGTTTCTTTGAACCAAATTCGATTCATGGTTTTTTAAGTCGGATGTCGTTTTGTCTGACTGTCCGGCTTATAACTTTCGAAACACATGATTTGAAACTTTGCACGAGGTTATATTTCCCCAAAACTAATTACGTCATTGCAAGTGGGCGACATGGCATAGAAATCGAGTAACTATAATAATACACCCAACGCTATCGTGCCTCAGCTCTGTATTTAGTAAAACTATATCAGAAAAAAGTTTGCGAAGAAAGACTGATAGTCTAGCCAAGCCTCTTATGGTACCTTCCATACAAATGTACCACTCCGCCCACTTTAGGAATCGAGTAATAATAACAATACACCAAACGTGATCGCGCCAAAATTGTGTATATAATAAAGCTGTAGAATTATAAATCTTTGGAGAAAAAAAAGGAAGTCTAGCCACGCCCCATTTGCTACCTCCCATACACATTTTGTACAGCTTACTTTAAAAATTGACTAATAATATGAAGACAACCAAAGTCATCCTGCCCAAATTCTGTATTTTATAAAGCTAAAGCAGAATAATGTTTTTGAAATAAAATCTTGAACTCTACGCCCACTGTAGAAAGCGAATAATAACATCAATACATACGATACGATCGTGCCTGAATTATGTATTTTGTTAAGCTATAACAGGATAAAGTTTTGGAGAAAAAAATGGAAGTGTAGCCACACCCCTTCTGGTACCTCACATACAAATGAAACCATTTTAGAGATGGATTAATGGTATTAATACACCCAAAACGCAATCGTGCCCAAAATCTTTATTTAGTAAAGCTTAGTAAGGATACATTTTTGGAGAATAAACCTGGAAGTCTAGCCACGCCCCTTCTGGTACCTCCCATACAAATGTACCACTCCGCCCACTTAAGGAATCGAGTAATAATATCAATATACTAGAAAATTTAATGTATTACTGAGGATTATTTTATAAATTTAGTATTTTTATCATACTTTGTGTCCATTGTACCAAATCAAAGCGAAGTATAAGTTGGATTAAAATTAAATAGCAACATTTTGATGATATGACAAGTATCTGTGGTATGACATGTATATATGTAACATGACTTATTATAGTATTGACGCAGTAATTTCCTTAGATATGTATTACAATGTATTTTAAAGCAGCCAGATTTGCATAACATTTGCGACTTTCTACCTTATGGGAATGCATACGTTTTCCTCGATTCTCTTTTATTTGAGATAATTAATGGCAAAGTGCCTACCAACGTCAACATCAACAGCAAATACTGTAGATGATAATGTGGCATACTAATTAAAATTCTTATTTTCATCGCACTATCTTATATTGGCTGTGTTATACTTTTGAAAATGAAAATGTATGCACTCAGAGAATTCGTTAAAAATATATCAATGACGTTTTATTTGTGTTTCTCTTTTATGTCAATTCTTAATGCGTGAATAACGCAAAGGAAAAAAGACCAGTCGTCATCGCCAGGTGTCCAGGATATTAAAAAGACATGTAATTAGAGTATATCTTAATTTGTCAGCTGGTCTTATATATTCCACGTGAAAGTAGCCCCAAAAATGAGGACTTCTGGAACATTCGTTTTGTCAAGTTGGCTGCATTAGTAATACGATTTTTTTTTTCTCTAAGTGGATTTTTAGTCATTTTTCTATATTTTAACACGGTTATATCTCGGCATACCGTACGGAATATCTCTTTTTTGTCTGAATCACAGCTGTAGATATTTTAACATTAATCTAAACGTTTAGAGACGATGAGGTTTTATTAGGTTTTCCTCTTAAAGATATTTAATTTTGTGCTTGTGTTTGAGATTTATGACCATATTTTGTGATAAGTGTGCCTTTACTCTTACTTTGGTATATACTGACTTACGTATGAGTAATAAAAACGATTCCACGTAAATCATACGCTCTGGTATGGGTAAACTTCATATCGTCACATAATATGCTATGACCTTATGTAAATACCTTATTGCGACACAATAACGTTTAACTCACAATTACCAGGTCACTTTATGCTACCTAACAATAAAATCAGATTAAGTTAATTTATAACAATGTATTATTTGCAAAAGCCAAACCCCCTTGATGAGATATAACCATGTTAAAATATAGAAAAAGTGCTAAAAATACACCTTGTTCAAATTTATTGAACATTTATTATAAATTAGCAAAACGAAGTTATGCAGAAGTTCTTACTTTTGGGGCTATTATTACGTGCAATTCTCAGAACTGAGTCCCAAAATCATGAGTTGTAATATATAGAAACTAGCTGACCGGGCGGACTTCGTCCTGCCTAAAGAAGTATTGACTTAAATGTAGCTTTTTTTGTATGGAATTTTTGGGTGCAATTTATGGGAACCTTTTTTTAATGTAATGCTTTTGATAATACAACGTGCATGGGATAATCAAAGGAGTATACATATGTTAATCAGTGGGTCTTTCTACACGTGAAAACACATGCAACATAAAGCTGTTAATGGAAAAAAAAAGAATTTTTCAAATTCAAGCCGCAAACTTGAATAAACTGTTCATCAGCATTATTGATTGTCATCGCAAATTCTAACCGTGTTGGTAATCAGTTGAATCAAATGGCAAATCCGTGGGTATCATTGAAACACATAGTAGCTATACATTAGTTCCCTTATATATGTTGGTTAAATTAAATTACGAAGGACTACTTAATCCTGTATTTCTTCTTAACTACTGTTATTCCTGATCAAGGGGTTTCAACGATTTTTTGTATGTACTTTCATTCCTCATTATGATTTGACATGTTTGCAACATTTTTTATCTTGATATTACATTTTTTACCTTGATATTGCAACGTGAAAAGGAGTTGCGTAATAATGAAGGATGCTGTAGCCAACGCGATACGTTTTGTGATCAAACATTTTCCAAAATCAACAATATCAAAACCCATGTGTGCATCAAGGAAATAAAATCCTCCACACTCATTCGTAACTGCTAATATTACACTGTTGTATAATGTTCGTCGCTCTAATTGTAATTAAATCAGATTTGAGAAATGTTTCAATTCGTGAGTATTCGATTTTTTTTCTGCCGCAGATCTCGGTCACATACACCACTGGTCTTAAATAATTCCATACCAAATTTAAAGATGAATGGAGCTACAGTCCTCTAGCTATTGCTATTGGAGAACAGAATTGGGTAGTGTCACCCTTATTTTGCTTGATCACGCATATTGGTGTTTTTTCCACACCCTATTTCAAATTCCACCCCTTTTCTTAAGACTACGTATATTGATCTAAATTGAATCCACACCAAGTTTCATGACAATTTGCAAAATAGAGACGAATAGATGAGGTCATGCCTAATGATCTAGTACTTCAGATATCGCCCTTTTACAAATCAGGTCCTATGTGAAGGGCCATTTCTACTAATATAATACTTCAGATACCGCACTTTAACAAAATAGCTCCTATGGGCGGGGCCACGCCTAATAAATTAATCCCGCCAGTTTTTTATTGCACCCACACCAGATTTAGGACAGGACATCAGTCGCCATGTCTTTCATACCGTTGGATGCGTCTTTAAAAACTCTCTCCTATGATACTAATATTGCACATATTGTCTTTAGATAAATATCAAAAATCTCTGAAAAACTCAAAAAAAATGCTTTTTTTCAAACGGTCCAGCTCTCTGGATCTTAATCCTAGGCACGAAATTTTTTGGGATTCATCATAAAACAAACAAAAGTACATTTTCGGGGGGTGGACCGAAGATACTTTTTGGTCCCATACAAAATGAGTCGCTCTAGTATACATACATACATACATGTTTGTACCATTTGTCGGTGCCATTTGAAAATTTAAATATTGAAAAATATAAACATTGACATAAAATACATATGTATGTATTTAAATTTTCACAATTACAAATTTTGGATAATATTGTATGGGAAAAATCGAAAATTGACTATTAAATGGACCAAATGTGTTTAATGCAATGTTTAAATAGCCTATAACCATCCTCGGAAGATTGCCTTTCTAACGATACCGGTTTGTTGCACATCAGTTCGGTGGTTTTCAAGCCTTTAGTGGACATACGTAGAAACAAATGTTCACTTTTATATATATTGAAGAAAGATAGAAGATTAAAATTTTGTTTTGTTTGTTTGCCATGTTCTGCAAAAAATGGTCTCACTTGCTATTTCCATGTCGCATAAATTCTAGCAGATAACTTTAAAATTAAACATATTTCCCCCCTAACTTTTTTCAGTGAACTTTTAGAAAGCCGAATCACTCTTACCCACTGTGTGTCTTCTGTGGACACTCCTCAGCTTGCACTAATGTGACTTACTTTATAACTTCTTATTGTGCCTTTATAAAGTTAAAGAATTGTTAGTTTATTATTAATGTACAAGGAAGCTATATAATATTCCCCCTATATCTCATAATCCTCGCAGTTACAATGTCTGATACAAAAGAAATTTAGTAACTATATAACATATGTGTATTTCTACAGATAAAAGAGATCTTCAACACATTCTCTTGTGGTATTTTTTTTTTTTTTAATTTGCAGTGCATTGGCATGATCGCAGTAAATGTGTTGAACTCTCTGGAATGGTGTTTCACGCAATACTGCCCGTTGGTGGGGAATTACTACATCACCATAGCGATATTGGAATAACGCTAGATAGCACGTTTGCAAAAAAAAAAAAAAAATGCTTAATACTATTCTATTTCTTCCACACGTATACTAGCCTCCGTATTTTACAAATACCAAAACATGACCCATATCATAGCTCAATCAAATAATTGTAATTTTCATGGAAGTAATATGGAAACCTTTGAAGTGAAAAAACTCACGTCCGAACGATTTGGTGCCCAACCATACCATTGGTGCATTCATTAGTAATGCAAACAAGCGTAGACATTATTTCCTTATAAGCTCTTAGTAACTTTATGGCTAAATAATGTGAACAGGACGAGAGCGAAACGTAATAAGCGTACAAAGGGATACACATCAATTTGATGATCTGCGAACGCGACGAGATGTAGACTTTTCACTAACCCCAAGCTGGTAAAGCGAAATAAGTGAACTAAGATTTGTTGGACATAAATGTTCCAGAAAGTTCCAGAATCTTTAACAAAAGTACGCATAACTGTAAAAACGTAGCAGTGCTTCAGCAGATTTCAAAAGTTTTAAATTGGCTTCAGTTCCTTTCGAAAATTAAGTTTTATATTTAGTTGCTCGTATTTAACTTACCTTTTTAATTTCCCTTTACACCCTATGAATGATGTATGGGATAGCTTCTCGCGTTGTTGTGAACTAACACGCTTTCTGTTTTTAGATTCATAACTAACGGCACCTACTTGTTTATCTACGAATGAGAACGTCACTGTTTAAGAAGCTTTTACTAGACATGCCAATTGACTCGACACTTATACTGCGACGTTGCTGTCGACAACATCGAGTGGGCCGGCAATGAAAGAAAAATGTAGATGATTGGAGGCGGGAATCGAACCCAGGATCTTTCGCATGGTAGTCGCGTGTTCTAACCACTATATCACGGCCGGTCCGTGTCGTATCTAAACTTCCTATTTTATCTTTGAATTCCAGTTGACTTTTTATCAGTTGAATTTAATGAAAAGCTTAATAACTTAAAATAAGTTGCTTTGTTTTGAATGAATTGATTTGAAATTTTTACTTGTTGTGATTGATTGTGGGACCGGCCGTGGCATAGTGGTTAGAACACGCGACTACCATGCGGGAGATCGCAGGTTCAAACCTGGCTCCAGTCATCTTAAAAAAGGAAAAAATAAATAAAAAATGTTCTTTCATTGTCGGCTCCCCTCGAATGTTGTTTGACAGCAACTTCGCAGTATTAAGCGTCGATTCAATCGTCGTGTCTAGTAAGAGCTTCTCAAACAGTGACGTTCGCATTCGTTGATAAATAAGTAAGTGCCGTTAGTTGTGAATCTAAAAATAGAAAGCGTGTTAATTCACAACAACGCGAGAAGCTATCCCATACCTCATTCATGGGGTGCAAAGGGAAATTAAGTGAAGTTTTTAAGCTTGATCTTAACCCAGGAATAGCTTAGTCTATGTTATAAGTTTATTTAAGAAGAGATAAACATAAAATGTTACAAACAGCGGCAGCTAAATGTATGGACGATTTTTTCCGGAAATTTAAAAATGACCAACCGGGATATTATGCCACATGCTGTAAAAAATACATGATGGGAATTTGAATAAAATCGGACACTTATTTACCGTGCTCCAAAGAGGTGAACGGTCAGGTTCTTAATTTTCGATTAAGGTATTGTTTTTTTTTTTCGCAAATACCTTCTGGTTCCAAATAGCCTGGTTATATTTCCACTATACTGTGAAATTTTCAGGACGATCAAGCTGTTATAACGGTTTCTTTTAAATGGGGCGTGGCACAGCCCACTTCCACCCTGCCTGTAATTCATACTATACCAACAACACATACCAAATATTATCTTTTTAGCTCTTTTAGTTCATGAGAGACAGTCTTTTAAAGTTTCATGTTTAAAACACGCCCACTGACCACTGATCTGATCCCGCCCACCACCAACATCTAAGCCACATGCTGTGAAAATTTAAAAAGATTGACCGTTTCGGGTTTATACAATACTAAAAAATGCAAACAAACAAAGACAAAGTAATTTTCATATATATATATATAGGTTTGACCTTTGACTTCTTTTGTTCACGGCTTATATTTGTCCGATTTTGCTCAAATGTTGACCCTAGGCGTTTTATAACAACTGATACAATATTCCGCTAGGGCATTACCGAAAATCCAAAGTTGAATTTTCGCTGTCACCCTAATGTATAACTACCATCTCCTCTTCCAAAATAAATCGACCCAAAAATACTTTTGGAAATCGATTTCGATTATATTTTGCACATATATTCTCCACGTTGCTGCCGATACAATGAAGATTTTTTTAGATCGAAACTCCTCACGGTTCATATTTAAAAACTGTCCAAATTAGGACATTTGCAGCATTTTTGTAAAAAGATAGCTGAGTTCATGTTGGAATAACTTTTGAACGCGACATGGGATTAGGATGATCATCGTATCGCCTCATCTTTACGAATGTAGGATAAACATCAAGATTTGGAAAACAGTCTTCGTCCTTAAATATCCTGGAAAAGTATATTTTGATTTTCTTTATTTTAATTTTTAAAATTGGGCATACTTTTCTTTTTACAAGATGTGCAAATTAGCTTCGACCTAAAACAAGCGGCATTACAACGGCAGCAACGAGGAGAATATTAGCGCAAAATTTTATAGAATGAGTCGAAAAAAATTTGGAACCACCCCATATGAAAACAATAGATTCGATTTCAATACATGAAAGTGCCCCTTTAATGAAGTCCCTATCTTATTATTTCAAAAGCACCGTTCATTTGCTTTCACTACTCTCACTTTGGAGCATTGTTTTGCTCTTTCATTGATTTCTAATTGTTCCGAATATTCGTATATTGTAAAATTCCAGTTGTACATTTTCCTTTACAAATAAAGTTTTGTTTTCACCTGAACAAACAAACATTCCAATAACATTTAAAATGCCACTGTTTTCATGTGAGTTGTTCTTCATTTTCTCCTGACAGGTTGTAAACCAATCACTACAACCAGTCGTAATGAATTTCATTGAAGCAATAAATCTCTTGTGTTTGTTTTCTTTTATTTGCTTTGAAATGGAATTAAGGAATCTGTGTCTGAGATATTAACGAAGTTCGAGTTCTATTTGAAATGCTCATGCATGCCATTCTGTGTGTGATATAACATCGATATAAATGTTTACCAAAATTGTTCGAGGCGCATTCGGTTAGTCCAATTTTCAATTACTTTGCCTCATGAATCCAGTTTATTTTGAGCGTAAGTCTGGGTTATGTTGATGTTAAGAGCACCAGTCGAGTGCTAGCAGATAATCCCATAAGAAAAGGTCAAGTGGCGTTAAATCGCACGATCTTGATGACCAATTCATGTCACCTCTTGCAAGAGACAATAATTAATGCGGATTGTCTCATCGTGTCCGCTGCTTAACACGTAACGCCATTCACTAAAACCAAATACAGTCTTTGTCCACATAGCTAAATTTTGGCCAAATTAATATTACGTTCTGCTGCGCTCTTCATTGTGGATGTATGCTACACCGTCTAGGTTTTTTGAAATGTATGGATAATGATGCAGCCGACCAAAAGTCTGCACCATACAATATTCTTTTGTTCGCACTTTCTTTATAAATTCGTGTGTGTAGGCACAATTGTTGCCATAGCCATTCATCAAAATATGTGCCTCGTCGATAAATATGATTTTTTACCACAATTAAGTTCCTATTCCAAATGGTCGGCTTTTTTGGTACATACAAAAAAGTTTTATTATTAGCTGCGCTACTTAATCAACTTGTTTGGGAATTAGTAACTGCTACATACACAATAGATAAGGCAGACTTGCTAGCTGCCACAGGTTGCTATAACCGATCTGAACACCCTTTAAAACTTTATCGCTTTGTGAAGCATAAACTATAATAGTTATTTCCAAAAAATTTAATGGAAGCGATTTAAATTGTTGTAATTGTTAGTAATTTGTTTACACGTATTGCTTAATAGCGATGCAGTATACGCTCCATGGCACAATTTTTGGTCCAACAGATGAAATGGCTTTTGATTACATATTAAGTAGTGTGATAGCCAAAGCGATACAATTTTCCTTAAAAATGTGTGTCTTGGTATGTTAAACTAAGTACATGGCATTACTATATTCACATGTAATAACATTTTTGTATACGAAATTTGATTAACACATGCCATATCCACGACATTCGCCGATAAGAATTCAACCAACTTAACTCTGACGGCGATACCCACAGATTTCAAATAAAAAAAATATGGACGTCGCACAGTGGCATTTCGGCGGAAAAAATAGGGGTTTTCAACTTTCCAATATTAAAATTTTAATGATATGGTTTTGTAAAGAAGTATTTGGATAAGAAAAATTCAACAAGGTTTTTTATGAAAAGTAAAAATTTTGTGGTTAAAAAACCAACAGAAGTCAACGGAAATTCATTCAATGAAATTAAATTAAAATTATTGTCCAAATAAAGAACTTTTTGTGTGTGTAAGATTATAGCTATGGCTTTTGTTTTATTTTTTAGTGAAAATATAGCACTTACTCTTTTAAAAAAAAAAAATTATTGAAATCGGAAAAGTAAACTAATTATTATAATATATCAAAAATTATACTAAAAAATATCAACTTTTCACTTTTTGATGGAAAAAAACTTTATGTGCTTTGCCTTGCTTAGCTCTCTAACTATAAAAAAATAAAAGGGCCGAGTGTGTACTTTCAATTAAGAAAAAAAAATAACCGCCAAATACCGTCCCTTTTAGTAACATCGATTTTAATGCATGCATTTGTGCGATATTTTCGGTGTATTTGAAGGCTAATATCTTTCGCGGAGGGTTGTTGGGGATATTCTCTTCTTTTGTATGGAGACAACTTTTGAATAAAATTAAAATTTTTTAACTTATATGAAATTTTCATATGATTCTAGACAGGGAAGAAAAACACCTAAAATCTACAACTTTCAATGGGCGTAAAATCTAAAGTAGGCGTGGCATTCCCAATATGTTTAATTTCTTCATAAGGAGAACTTAATTTAGAAGTGTCGCGAATTTCGAGTCCCTAGTTCCAAAAATTCAAATTTTGGCAAGTGCAGTTATAGGGTGTGGAAGTGTTTCTGCAACATTTGATTGCTGTACGACCACTCCTTCTATTTTTTTCCAAAAAATGTATGGAATTGTTGTAATGAATTGTTAACGTACATTCCAATGTATTTTTTTTGTTAAATATTTATGAATCATCGCCGGAAAAGTTCACATATAAAATTCTGGCGCAATATATGGACACCAAGTGCTGAGTGCTTGTGGTTTAAGGCTCGGCATTGACACTTAGTTGTTCATTGTTTAAAAATATGAAATTTTATAGGTGTGTTGAGTAACTCTGTGCACATATATATAGCATACGTATATATAAGTGTATTACCATTGACTAGCGTAAACAGAAAGTTGGACTAACAAAGTGTATTAAGTTCTCACATATTCATTGTGAAACCCAATTTGAATATTGTTGCGTTTTAATTTTTCAGATCATCTCTGACTATTTCTTAAAACCAAAGTCATTGTCAAACATGGCAACATGAAATCAATAACCAATAAATTTAATCACACCAATTTTCTTTTGCAATGAACTTTCTGAGGGTATTTTGAATAAGGGCGAATATTTTTCAACAAGTGTTCTTCAATTACACTGTAGCACATTTTCCAACTTCAAACTCTTGAAGCAATTGAGAACCCAAAATCTGAAAGCTTATGATAGTAGAAGAATAAGCCTAACTGGGTTTTGAATTACACAGTGCAACACATAAATTGGTGCCGCCTTCGTTCCCAGCTATTTTTGAAGTATATACCGAGACTAAAAAAATCCCCAAAGGATTTGGCCCCATTAAATCGAAACATTTTTTTATGGATACTCCAATATTTTCACCCCAATACGATTTTTTGACCATTTTTACGGAGTCCATATTTCATTAACTGTTCGGAATTTTTTCTTTTCGTCTTCGGCAAAGTTGTAGCTCTAAACCAGAGCAAAAAAAGTGCATAAAAATTGTAAAAATATGGGAAAAAAGGCTATTTTTTCATGATATTTCCCCCATAAAATTATGATTATAATAAGTAATATTCCACATAAATCATACGCCACGGAGTACAATGAAATAAATTTTGTGTGGAAAACATCATGAAAAATTATCCTTTTTTCCCATAATTTTGCAAATTTTCATGCACTGGATGCAATTTTTTGGGTAGGTCTATTTGACACTCGGTCTATTTGGCACCAGATGATGACCTTAGAAATGTTGCACTGTGTTATTAATTAAGATTTTCTTTTAATTCATTTTTAAAGTTTTCGACTGGGAGTAGAATTTTTTCAAAGAACATGTACTGATTCTTAAGTCTATATCTCGAAAACCATTACAGTTTTGTTGTTTTGAGTAAGATGTTGCCGTGTTTTTGATTTTATCTTAAGGTAAAATTTTTAGATCTGACTAAGAGCTAAAAATTTGCCGAAGAGATATATTTAAAAAAAACCTTAGCCAATAATTTAAAACTCAGCTAGTGGTTTTCTTCTACCATCATAATCTTTCAGATTTTGGTGGTCTCAATTGGTTCAAGATTTTAGTGCTGCACTGTGTTATGATATTCGTAGGGTGGTCTAATAGGCATTTTATGCAGGAGTTTTAAGTAAGAACAAAACTGTGCTTTCAAAATTGACCTTTCGTTAAGGTTCCTGGTTATAATGTTATTCGACATTCAATGATCTTGTCCCTACATTTTTACAGTTATTCTCGTATATGCTTAACACACATATCTGTGGACTTTTGACAAAACAACCTCTTTCAAAAACGGCAATTTTACAGGAGAACGAAAAAACTGGTTAAATATATAACAACTTTGATTTTGAAGCATTTGGTGAAAAGGTGGAAGTGTAGTATTAAATTTACATACTAAGTTGAAGTGATGATATCAATAATTCTATTCTAATCCCAACAGATTTTCAGAAAAATCAATAATAAAAAGATAGGATGTTTTGTCGAAATTGTTTTCAACAAAAAAATTAACTTACATTACACAAGTTCTTTTGTGAAAATGGTTTTAAACAAAAACGTGATTCATATTTTGCGCTTATCTCAAGGCTGGTTGTTTTGTTAAAATGGAACTAATAAAAAATATCGAAATAAGTTATTTTAAAAAATATTATAATTTGTAATATAACATAAATACTTGAATTCAATTAGGCAATATTGGTACAAAATTATATTTCTGTAGGTAAAACAAATTTTAAGTTTAACAAAAAAGTATTCAAAAGGTATTCAAAAGCATAATTATATTATTGAATACCGTCATCTTCGTCAAGGTGTGGGTGAACTTCAATGGGGATATCACCTTTAATTGTACCAATTAATGGCAGCATATCTAATAAATATATCTTTTTATTTTGTGATACAGGCAAAGGGGAATTGTAGCTTGTGGCCAATTGGGGAGATGGTTCTTTACGTCGATGCGAGTTTATATCTAGCATCAGAAAAGACTCTTCTGGGTGTATTGAAAATTTGTACTGCAAATCTCCTGGCCTGCTTTTTTCGTATCTCAGCCATCAAACGTTTTTCCACTCAAACTTCTCACCTAAAAATTTGAAGATTAAAAAAATAATATAGTGTTGAAAAGAATGTAGGTATTTAAAATTATACCTGAAATGCTATGTGACCTCCATGTGTATTTGTCCTTTAGAAGTGCACGAAAATCGAAGAAATCCTCTTGTCTTCATTCATGAACAATATAACTTTTATTGGTCGCCGATTTTTTAGTTTGCCCAATCGTGTGAATGTTCAACAGATCCGAAGACTAGAAATTTATGATCAATAAGTTGAATACTTGCTTGATCTTCCAAAACTTTCTCAAACATTGCGCAAAGATATGAGTTACGGTTCTGACCAGGACAGGAATCACTATATAAAACAATATGACAAACTAAATTTGGTAAATGATGATTTTTTTTGTAACTTGATCGATTTTTGTTCATCTTCGTCGACAGAAGAGTTCGCATGTATTACACAGATCAAGCCGAGGTTTCTTGAACTTAATATCTAGGGTAGTAAATATATCTCTATATTTTGATTCCGATACGC
The DNA here is from genome assembly GCA_964034835.1 of Muscina levida. NCBI lineage: Eukaryota > Metazoa > Arthropoda > Insecta > Diptera > Muscidae > Muscina > Muscina levida. The sequence goes on along the minus strand of CAXIUB010000147.1, from coordinate 90,030 downwards.
AATCAGAGTATTTTTCTGTATATACGTTCAAAATATAATTGATTTGTATGTCGACGACTGTAGTGACTTTCGTACTTCGGAATGCTGCTTATATGATCTATAACTTCATTATATTTATCGATCGACAGTTTGTGGGGTGAATCATGTTTTCCACGTCTATCGTGTGGTATAAGTCCCATAGAAGTTTGTTTTATTTTATGTAAATTCACTGTTTTAATCGCCTCTATTGTTTCTCCAGATGATAAGAAATGGCAATAGTCCCGGATGATTAAACATGGCAATGGTGCCAAATAATAAAAACGATAAGCACTTGAAATTTTTTAACTGGGAATGTAGCAGAATAGTTCCAAAAAATAAAAAATATAGTGGTGTATTTGTGATTTGTTTTTGACGCATTTTATTGGAAAATATGATTCAAAAAACGCGTCGGAAAAAGAAAAACTAGTAGTTTTTTTGTACGGAAAATATATTACACATGAGTCGTCCTGCAATTTATGTTCCTACAAATAATCAATGGAGTCTTATTTTTTTGTCGCTAGCAATGATTTACATGCCAATTGCTGCGTTTTCTGTTTCTTAAACGTGATGTTGGCAAAATTTAAACTTCGCATGAACTCCCAAACAACTTCTTTTGATCAAAATATTTATTTTCAAGTCCACAAAAACACTTCTTTGCAAACAATATTTTACTTTTTAATCAGTTTTTGTTTTCACATAATAACTTCTTTTCACACAAGTCGTTTTGTCAAAATTAGTGTTATCTATAAACCATTCAAAAATTTATCTTGTCTTAAGCAAGTTACATATTTTCTAAATTTCAGTTTTGATAAAACAACTTCTTTGAAGAGAAGTTGTTTTGTTAAAACAAAATGTATATATGCAAAAAAATATTAACTACAATTTAGATGTTTTGTCAAAAGGATATAACAATTTTATTTCTTTCAGTTTAGACAATTTTTAAACTCTTTCAGATAAGATATTTTATCAAATATTTTTCTCAAATATAATGAAAGAAGTTGATTTGCCAAGAACTGTAGAGTTTTAACCAAATGGCGTAGAAGTGCAAGGATTACACCAAAAGAACCGTCTTAAAAATTTATATTTAATATACAAATCTTGCAAAAATATCTTATTTCGAGAGAAGTTGTTTTGTCAAAAGTCCACAGATATATACCCTTCGCTGTATAAGTGTAGATTCAATCGGCATGTATAGTAAAAGCTGCTCAAACAGTGACGTTCTCATTAGTCGATAAACAAGTAGGTGGCATTAGTTGTGAATTTAAAAATGGAAGGCGTGTTAATTCACAACAACGCGAAAAGCTATCAAATACCTCATTTATGTGGTGTAACTAAAGGGATATTATTTTTTTTAAGGGGGGATATACAGGTAGTACTCTAAGTACTTATTCAAAATATCACTTATGCATATGCTAATGCTTAGAAGGATTGATGTGAAACTGCAAGCAAAGTTACTGTTCTGCAGTATGTACATGTTCTTTACAAATGTAAGGACGATCAAAAATGAGGGTATATGATGATGATGATAATAGCTTAATAACTTCATCTGGTATCTCCCATACAAATGTACCATTCCGCCTACTTTAGAAATCGAATAACAATGTCAATATACCAAATTATGTATTTAGTAAAACTACAGCACACAGTGGTTGCCGCTCCATACAAAGAGCGGCACACCTCACAGTCTCTTTAAATGACACCAATTTCTAAAATTTGGTTAAAATCTGTAAAAGGATTTAAGGACCTCTCTTATATCCTGAAAATTTAAATTTAATAGTAGGCACACAAAAGTCGGCATATCCATTGATTCCATCAATCAATGACTAAATATAAAATATGGTCAAAGTCGGACAAAGAATCCAAGAACCTTTCTTAGATCCTGAAAATTTAAATTTTATAGTAGGCACACTAAAGTCGGCATATCCATTGATTCCATCAATCTATGACTAAACTTAAAATTTAGTCAATGTCGGACATAGGATTTAAAGCCTCTCCTAGAATACACAATCAAAAATAGAAACCAAAAACGGTGAGGCCGCTTTGTTCTATTGAAGATAACTCAACATACCGCAAATTTCCGCAGCTGAAATTTATACATATAATCTGTAAATATTGGTAACCATTTTACAACAAATTTGATTGTCAACTCGATCGACTTCGCAACTAAAACTCTAAGTGAAATTTTAGTCTGCACACGAGTTAGTTCTGAAATAGGCACATATAATAAATTAATTTAATAAAACAGACACAACATGCTGGAAAGTTTTTAATTCTTTTAAATAAAAGTTAATACCTTTCTTTACAATATTTAATTTTCTTTCAATTTTTCTTTACACTATATCGAAAGTGACAACAGGGACGCATAATGCCTTCTCTGACGAATACTGGCATAGGAAAACATATATTGGTCTTTGTGGTGTGGACACGCGAGTTTAGTGGCGCAAAATGAATCGTTCCATTTAGAAACACCGTTAACTTGTGCATTTTCACCAACCATTTCTATTATTTATATGTAGCAAAAGGTTTGTAATCGATTTCTTATGTGGGAATTATTTCTGCTGTTACCTATGCACTTTTCCTCTGATATTTCCTTGCTACGATATATAAAGTAAGCTGAAGAAGTTTAGGTGCAGCTAAATTGTGTGAAATAAAACTGCGAGTGGGGGAAAAATGGTGATACATTGTTAAAATTGATTTTTGCAGTTACTTTGCAGGTGAAGTTAAAACAGATGAAGTAGTTAAGGGGGAGTAAAGATGCACTTTTGCTGCTAATGGATTTTCCTAATTGCGCACATTAACGCCCTATACTTTGGCACCATTTATAACAAGAAGCAAAAAATACAATATAAACATGACTTTAAAGCATATAAAAGCATAACATTGCTTTATATGATGCACTTTGGAACTTGGAGATTTTCCAAATGGTTTGTGTAGCTCTGGTCGCGTACAACATGAATCTGTAAACCAAAGTTTCCTACCACTATCAAAATCTTCAATTGCGGTTCAAACCCGATTTTTTCAGGCCTTTCCTCATAGACAGTTCTTAACTAATTTTGAATTTATAAACGGTTTTGGAAGTAAGAATCTTAGACCTTATAATTAAATAGATAACTTGCCACATCTGTCAGTTTTTGCATCAAAATTTCAAACTTTGTTTTGAATTTGTAAATTTTTTTTTAGTTTGAAGAAATTTTAGCCACTTTTTTATTACACATATATATATGTAAACAAATGTTGAATTTATTCGCGTTTTCTGAGGAACACGATTTTCATATTACATACTTAAATCAAGCGATCTGACCTACATCATGCTCTAGGTCACTTCCCAAGTTCCTTCAACTTTTGTTCCATTTTATATGGTGTGTAAATTATTTCAAACTATTTATTCATAAATTCTGTTGAAATTATCTTGGTACTTGTTGGCTGAATCAATAAAAAAAATAGTTTCATACGTATGTACTCTAGTATTTCTCTTTCCATTGAAAATATATGACAGTACAAAAATTAGTTCGAACTTGCGTTTGTTATATAGTGACTTGTACAAGAATCTGCGCCGTAAAGACTGTAAGTGGTTTTCGAAACTACAAACATGCATTGTTTGATTAGGGCGTCCTAACCATTCTTAGGCTTCACTTAAATTATGGTTTCAATATTTAATGATCGGTATTTGCTGCCAATCACAAAAAGTTACAAAGATTACATCAGTTCAATTGGATTTTATGATTTATCATTATCTTTAATGTACACTAATCATTCTCTGACCTAAGTACACACTACAACGCTCTGCAAGAGATATAACGATCTACTCAAAATAACTTTATTCCTTTGACAATAGCATTTCTTGTCATATCAAAGTCGAATCAGGAATACGAGTACTCATTTATTAAGTGCCAGAATATGAGACCATAAACATCATGTGGTCTCCCCTGTCAAGTTCTCTTTAACCAGAATACAGAATTCGTCGGTAATGGAGTAGAGTCATAAACGAAACTTTACAACTTGTTTATTAAAGATCCAATATAGTAGCACTACCAGCTCGTACGTACTCATCAGCATGCACTGTCATGGTTTGAGGTACATCAAAGAATATCTCATCATCTACCAAACTTCTATGGATTCGCTATTATGTTTGGTTCACTCGAAAAGAGGATAAACATAATGTGGATGTTTAAGCGTCCACAGGACACAGGAAAATCACTGACTGTTTGGTAGTTAATTATGCATGCATATATCACAGATGACCATAGAAAGTAAACACCGGCCAGTGTAGCATCCATCCATTTCCTTAATAATTTCCATGTTGTTTCTTGTTTCCTTCCTCTCTTTCCTGTCTTTCATCTACTTTCCTGCTTAACCAAATAAAAGTACTATGACTTTCCATTGCACCTAAATCTGCGGACGGTCAGTCTATACGCCTGGTGGTAAGATTCTAATAGTTGTTCCTATTTTTGTTTGTGTTGCAAGCGATCCGACTACATCATCATGAATAAATCCCAGCAATGACAATGATATGGCTAAAGGAATGATAAAAACAATGGTAATTGTAATATAGCATTAGAGCAAAGTCAAAGACAGCTACATGCATTTTTAGCTGCCGTCTGTGTAGTGGACTTAAAATACGAGGACTGTTATGAACAGACCTAGAAAGGACTTTGTGAGTCATGGGTTATTTATTAAAGAAAATTGTGTATTCTTGTTCTCGACCGCAACTTTGCAGTAAAGTGTCGGATCAATAGGCATGAATAGTAATAGCTTCTCGGATATCTAATGTTCGCATTCGTCTATAAAGAAGGGTTGCCGTTATGCGAGTCTAAAAAATAAAGCGTGTTAATTCACAATAACGCGTTAAGCTTTTTTAAAGAGTATTCTTGTACCTTTTATAATCCAAAAAGAGTGCCTGAGAAGTATCAAATTATATTTCTGATACAGATAAGAAAACGGAAGGTGGCCAAATGTGACTCAGCCTTGGTATGATGATATTTAGAGTACACTATGTAAAATGTGCTAATAATATCAACGTAGTAATTTTTTACGAAATTATACATGAAATAATTAAAACTATTAATAACATCAACTTTCGAACATTGCATCCATAATCCAATTCAAGCTGTTTCACTGCAAAAACATGATAAAACGTTCATTGAAACACACTTACATCAGAAGAAAACCACAACTTATTACACTTGCCCGCTAGGATTTCAAAGCACAAACTAAGAGATAGTCAAAGCAACAATAGCAACAGCAGCTTGGAAAAAATCCGGCCATAAAATCCTCTTAGGAAAGTGCATCAATAAAAATAACTAGAATGTCAAAGAATTCAACCCCGTGAGCGAATGGGTGAGGTTCAAGTGCGCACAAAACCGGTAGGGGGAGAAAGCAAACAACAAACGACAGTAAGAAAGTAAACGGTAACATGATGAAATAACAAATATCCAACCAAACGCCAACATCAACTACAATGCTCGATGATGTGTAGTTGGTTGATGGCAGTAGTATTAGGTTCAGAGACGTTGGTGGCCCAAGTTCTGCATGGAACGGATATGGTGCTACCAGAAAACCGTAAAGATTTAGCTGGTGTATAGATTTTCGTAAGAGTCTCAATGTAATGCATGTTTTCTCAACAAATGAAAGTGTTATAATAGTTCTGAAGTGGTGGTGGTACTATAATTTTACATTTTGGTCGTCTTCGTCGTTGCCTTTAGGTGGCATTCTAAGATATGTACTTGTGAAGATCGTAGTAGTATTCTCTAAAGGACTTTTTTTTTTAAAAAAATACGAATATTGTGCTTAGATTAATAAATTAAACAGCACATACGAATATTCTGACTTAGGCAATGAAGGATTTGCTAAGAGTTTGTTATTTTAAATAAATAAACACTAAGTAGTGAATATTTACTAGAAATTCTTGAATGTTAAGAGGATTTTGCCAAGTATCAAGTAAATTGCTAAACTTTCTTTAAATGTTTCTAATAGATGTGTTCTTTAAATTATTTAACTCGATTATCTGTACGCCGATTCGAAATTAACAAGCGAAATAATAACACAGTACAACATTTTTCAGCTCATTGATTTGGGATTCAATCCTGAGAAATGCATGTGAAAGTAGCCCCAAAAACAAGAACTTCAGCATCATTCGATTTTTCAAGTTGGATGCAGTAATAATTTAATGGCCATAAGAATTTTTTTGCTCAAGGTGACTTTTTTGTGCTTTTTCTATATTTTACACGGTCATACCTCGATATACTGGACGGAATATCTCTTTTAAGTCTGAAGCAAACCTACCAAAAAAGGGGATCCAGTGCCTTAAAAATTGCAAAAATTCCCATTTTTACCATTAACATATAGGTTGAAGGACATGAGCTTAGGTTTTTCTCTTAAAGATGTTTAACTTTGTGCTTGAGATTTATGACCTTATTTTGTGATAAGTGCAGTTAGTGTTGGCTTTATAAGAAGAAAAACGTGATTTCGTTTCTTTCGTAGAAAAAAAAAACTAAAATATACTCTCCAATACACACACGTATCGTAGATGAAATACGGCAACATATGCTTTGCTCTTACTTTCGTATATAATGACTTACGTATGAGTTTTAAATAAAATTCCACGTAACTCATACGCTCTGGTATGGGTCAACTTTATATCGTCACATATGTTAAAATTTAAAATTTTTAAATTAATTTATCTTGAATACCACACTGCCAAATGGCAAATATGAAAACAATGGATGGACTAATTGATTTCGTCAGCACATTTTGTAATATTTTAACAAGGCAGAAACTCCTTTCTTTATTTCATCCGTGCTCTGTGACTAATTTTAGTCCCTTCAAAAAGAAGGATAACATTAAAATATCTTCAATTCATAGCACAACCATGGCAAATATGACTTTTATATTTTTCTCCATTTTGGCATTTGGTGCGACACGTTCTATGATAGCAGCTGAGGTTGTTAATCATCAACGTCAAAGTAACGTGACACTGTCAATATTTCACCGCAAAAACAAAATTTTCTAAATTACCAATTGATTTGTATTTGATGGCAAACGATTTGTGATGTTTTACTTTCTTTTGCATTTTCGCGCTGGAGCCCATAGATGTCCAACGGATTCACTGTGCTTCATCATAGGAAGTGGGCCGCCACAAAACTAACAATTCATGCTAAGACAAGCAGTCTTGCACCAAGAAAACTGCGCAAACTAAGTTATTCAAAAACAGAACAAGAGACTGCATACGCTATAATGAAGTTACATAAATTTCACTAGTTTACACCTCGTCGGAGAGGCAGAGCGACCACCCAACTGAGTAGAATTAATGATGAAACCATCATGCTCCATGTAATCATCTCTGTTGCCATGACACTGAGAGTAGTATATACTCTCCACACTCTTACTGCATATCAATGTCATTTCGAATGTCCTTTGTTAGTTATAATTTTTGCTGTTTACGCATTCACTCACTATATCTACCTCCTATTTATTACCTTGCAAAGTTTCTCCGTCTTTATGGTTCACAGTCAATGACAACAAGTTGTCTTTTCATAAATGTCAATCAGAAGATTTATAGTGCAATTATGATTCTTGAAATGCACATTAGGGTGTGACCGTTAAAAAACACTCCACAGCAGATATCTTGTATGACTGATGGCAAGGTTACAGGGGATGGCTCGCAAACTGACGTCAAATTCATTTGGGGGAATGATTTTCAAAATTTCTTTAATATTGATATGTTACGATTAGTTTACAAATTTAAATTTGGAAATCGGGAAAAAGTTTGTATATCAATAGTGTCAAATTTGGTTGGAGATTTGAAATTCCAATTAGAATGATGGTATGGATTAATTTTAATTTGGCAGAGTCTCCTTGCTGTTTTAGACAGCACCTTAAGTGGTCGAGAGAATTATCAATCGGCATTTGTCTATTCGCGGCTGGGCGTGGCATAATTGATATAGAACACGCGTCTACCATTAGAGATATCCAGGGCTCGATACCTGTTTCAGTCATCCACATTTCTTTCATCGACGGAACCCACAATGTTGTCGAGGGAAACTTTTCAGTAAAAGTCTAGTAAAATCTTTCGAAACAGCTGACGTCCGCATTAGTCTGTTATCAGTAGGTGCCGTTATGTGAGTCTACAAATAGAAAGCGTGTTAATTTTCAACAACTCGAGATGCTATCCAATACTTCATTCATGGGGTGTAAGGGGAAATTAAGTTAAGTTAAATTTATTGTCTAGTGTAAGCATCTCAATATAGTGATGTTCGGAATCATCGTTAAAATTTAGGTTCCCGTTGTTTGAGTCTATAATACAACCGTGATTTGCGAAATGCGAAAACACTTATATCTTCATCTTGGTTGAAAGGGCAAAATGTGTTTGAACATTCACTAAACGAGGCCTACAGTATATAGGCGACACCGAAAGATTTGTCTTCATCTTGGTTGTAAGGGCAAAATGTGTTTGAACGTTCACTAAACGAGGCCTACAGTATATAGGCGACACCGAAAGACTTGTCGTTTAAAATGGTGTGACCGCCGCTCAAACAACAGTTTATAATTGTGTCCAGTTTCAGACATTTCTTGATAGCCGTGTGCTCAACTCACAGTTTAGTAAGAAAAATGCATCGACTTTAAAACAAATTATCTTAAAAGGTTATATCTGTTCATCGACTACAAGGAATACGCTCTCGTTGCCTTCCTGGATATTGAGGAAGCTTTTGATAACGTCAAACCTGAATCTGTAATTGACTCAATGGAACAACTGGAGATTAACCCAGTGGTAATCGCCTTAGTTGATAAACTACTAAAATTTAGGCGCATTGGATCCTGTCTGGGCGTGTCAAATATTTCCAAGGTGGCGGTACTCCACATAGAGGAGTACTCTCTCCACTACTATGGAATCTCAACATCAATACTCTCCTGAGGACGATGGAAAAAACGTGCTGCACAACCGTCACATATGCGGACGACGTGGCACTAATAATCACCGACAAGCATCCTAAACTACTCTCTGAGCTGCTGGATGTAAACCCGAGTAAAACAGAACTGGTTCTATTCACACGGAGATACAAAGTCCCTCAATTTGCCAAACAGAGATTAAATGGAGTCGCACTTACACTCTCGGATAGTGAAAAATACCTTGGGCTAATATTGGACAGTAAACTGAATTGGAATCTGATCTCTAAGACCAGAATTAGCGGAGCGGAAACGTTCCTATACTGTTGCGAAAGGACACTCGGCCTCAACTGAGGAATAAGCCCCAAAAACGTGAACTGGTTATACAAATCAGTTATAAAAACCATATTATTCTACGAATCAGCAGTGTGGTGACCGGCGCTAAATAGAGCGTCCCAAAGGCTGAAATTCGAACTGATTATGAGACTGGTGGCAATCATGATAACAGGGGCATTTAGAACTACTCCAACTAAGGCAGTGTTCACGGTCCTAAACTGGTTACCCCCGGACATTGAGGCGAGGAAAATAGCAGCAAACACCGCATTGCATTTAGACGCCTCAAAAGCATCGATGCACAGGAACTATGGCCATGCCATAATTCTGAACTTAATCAATGTGAGCTGCCACACGGATTACGCCTTACCAGAACCTGTCTTCGATCCGGGTTTTATAAGGAACACCCCGGATAGGTTCTACTTTGATGATAATGATAATGCCCTAAACTTTGTGCAGGATAAAAGAAAAGAGCTGGCAGTGGAATCTTTTCGGAGGAGTTGAATTTGAATTTGGGCGGCAATATTTATTTTCTTAAAGCGGCTATTAGATCCCTGGAGAACGTGTACACCACTTCGAGAAATGTTCGAGAATTGCGGTCGTCTCTTGAGGAGATAGCGAGACATTCGACGGTGAACCTTACATGGATTCCAGGATATAGGGTCATATATGGTATCCAAAGGGCCGATACGTTGGCAAGGGCCGCCACAACCGTGAACTCGGGTGAAGTTTACGGTCTCATTGGGATCCCTCTCACAAGGGGGAAACAGCTAACTGAACCTCATTGCTAAAGAGAGATGGGTAAGAGAACCCACTTGCACGGGGACCAGACAAATTTTGCCTACAATGGATACACTTCATTAACTCCATCACGCTTTTTCATTACTTTTAGTCACATTTTTCATTGGTATGACATTATATCCACTTTGATCGGAAATTATTTATGGTGTCTTTGCACAACCATGCTGGTAATAAAGCCATATGGCCTTATTTCCACTCGATTTCCCACTTTATTGCACGCGCCATAATAGACCATATATGCTAAATTTTTCTCAATATCTATATAGGTTATATTGCCCAAATTTATACCAACTTTGTACTCATTTTGAATGCATTTTAGAAACTTTATCTAAACAACTCCCCAATACCGATTCCGATAGGTGAACACACAAACTATGTAGAAACATATCATAATAGCACACATTTTAATACTAATGCAAAATACTTGCATCATTATTTCCTACTTATAATTAATCTTAAAGTGGTAAACATACAACTTAACGAACTAATTGACTGCAACATGCTAATATACTCATTTTGCAGTTGTAATTACAAATTGTTGGAAATATCTATGTGGTAAATTTCCATAATATAATTAGGCCATTTAATCTAGTCATTAGTATCTACCATTAACTATAACATTTATGCTATTACTAAGATTTAAACCGCAACGTATAAATTACCAACTGCTTTGCTCATCATCTTTGCCTCAATTATGATTTAAAATATTTAATGAACTCCACAAAAACAATTAATGCCAAACAATATAAAACCACACAAATATCAATTTATACGAGAGTTGATAAGTAAAATGTGTAACAATAAATTGAAAAAAAAAAAACGAAATAAAATTAATAAAACAAATTTGTATATGACCACATAGTAGAGATTTTGCAGGTCATTTTGTCATTAAAAGAGATTTGGTATATTTGAGTGGATTCCAGAACGGTTTAGACTACAATTGAACCCGGTAGGTCGCGTGGCAATCGAAACTATCCGTGTTTGTTGTAAGTTATTTATCTATATATATAAAAAATTGTTGCAAGTGTGTTGTGACTTCATAACTCACGAACGGCTGGACCGATTTGCATAAATTTTTTTGTATGCGTTTGGGTGGCGCCCCGGGTGGTTTATATTTACAATTCGGTCCTATTGGACAAAGGGGCGTGGCACCGCAGATACAACTTGAAAATCAAAAGGGCTATATCTCATGAAATATCAGAGGTATGAAGATGAGATTTGGTATATATGTTGTTGGAGCAGTATTAATTACAGCCAGCGTGGAAGTGGGCGGTGCCACGCCCCCTTTTCAAAACCGCTCTGCAGGCTTTCCATATAGACAGATTGATACGAAAATTTAACAAAGTGGTACTGATGACCTGTAGATAGTCCCTGGCTATATTTGGTTGTGATTGGATAAAGGGGCGTGGCACCGCCCATACAACATGTAAATAAAAAGGGATATATCTCATGAACTATAAGAGGTATGAAGATGAGATTTGTTACATATGTTGTTGCTGCAGTATAAATTACAGTAAGAGTGGAAGTGGGCTGTACCACACCCTTTTTAAAATAAACAGTTATAACTGTCAAAATTCCACAGTATATTGCAGTTCGCCTAGAGATATGAACAGTAAGGTGGGCCATTTTTTTTATTCGCAAAAATTGTAACCAAATCTACGATGGATTGTTAGAAAATGTCACCAATATACTTTGTTTGTAATATCAATTGATAGCTCGCGATAGCTTGGGAAAGCTTATTTTAGTGCAGAAAACTTAAATTTTGACAGAAGTGTCTTAAAGCTGAAGTCTGTACGCTTTCAATAATCATGGAGCAACGAACGTCACTTCCAAAAGAAGCGCAAAACGGAGTAAATAAACGAAAAATCCTTTTATCTTAAAAAAAGTATCAGCTAGGATTTTGATTCATGTGGATTTTTAATGTACAATTGACACCCAACAAAACCCCCTTTACCGTTTTTGTTGCCATATTAGGTCAACCAATTCGTCATTCAGGCGAGGTGTGTGATAGACTTTCATTGAGACTTTCTTTGAAAAATCACCACGTAAAGACTACACAAGAACAACGTTTACAAATCTTGCAAATTCCTTTCCAAATGCGCGTTCTGTTTGCCCTTTGTAAAGTTTATCGTGCATATACTCATCCATCTGAGCAGCTAATAGAAGCCATCAACGCTGTAGACGTAAGTGAGACAGGGGACTCGAATTTATCGAACCGACGCCGTTCTCAGTAACTCGGTCTCTGCAAATGCTGAGGAAAGATCTTGGCCTATATTCATATATCCAACTGGTAGAAGAACTAAAACCAGTGGGCGATCAATTGATTTTTTTTTATTTATCATGTCATTGCACATTATTTGAAGGAGAAATGGTTCCAACACGACGGCGTAAAATGCCATACAGCGCGTGAGATCATCACTTTGAAAAGCCAAACGTTGGTGACCGAATTATCTCATAAAATGGTAATACGAGTTCAATACAAAGATAGTATTCGGAAATATTCTTGATCCATGTGAGAAGAAGGCATGGCAAAAGAGGTTTTTATGGCTAAAGGCGTAAAGCTTCAAACGAAATTTCCATTTTCGGTCAATAGGCGGAGAAGACATGTCGAAAGTGTTTTTTACGCCCAAAGAGATAGTTAGTATACAGACGGTTACCGCTACTATATTGAATTTTGATCTTTAAAGGAATGTCTGTTTCCGATTTGTAAAAGATATGACTTTGCTGATGAACTTTTTACTATCGTTATAGGGCCTATGATAATTAGAATTTAAAACAACAACAATTAATTTGTTAACTTTCATGTTAAGGAGTTGCTTGAAATTAGTTACATAAGTTAATAAACTCAACATATCATTATCGAGCTTAAGTACTTTGTAGATCTAAATGTGAAATATATAACAAGTTAAAATGCAATAGCGAAGCATTGCCGGGCCCACTAGTACATTCTAAATTTCAATCAATTTGTTTAATTCGTTAAAATTTTCATTATAATTCCATCATAGCGACACCTACCGGGTCAATTTATACAAAAAAAATTTTCTTAAGGTTCCTCAAACATAAATACTAAATTTCAGTTAAATTGATACTTGCATTCAAATTTTCGATATAAATCCACCCTAGCGCCAACTACCGGGTCCATTTGTACATACGATTTTTTTTTGATGATCAAACAAACATAGATTCTGAATTTCAGTTAAATTGGCCCATTCGTTAAAATTTTGACTGTAAACCGACCCCAGCGCCACCTACCGGGTCCATTTGTACATAAAATGTTTTTTTATGATCAAACGAATATTCATTCTAAATTTCAGTTGAATTGGTACATGCATTCAAATTTTCGATATAAATCCACCCTAGCGCCACCTGGATTTGATTTTTTTCAACACAAACAATCTACAGAAAATTTCGAATAAAAAAAAAATCATCCAAATCGCTCCAGCCGTTCTCAAGTGATGGTATGACATACGTGGACCATTTCATTTTTATATATATAGATAAACCATTACCAACATATGATACGTGCGAATATGTTGGTAACCAAATTTTGTGCGATTCTAATTAAAATTTTGACTAGATAACTGAAATATGAAAAGTTGATGAAAATCTACAGTTTATAACTTTTACTTAAATTTGCTCGCTATGCATGTGTTTACCTAAAATAACTATTCTCATATTACTCTGTATTCTTTGTGATTGGTATGTGTGCAACTTATTACCAACCGTACCTCATTGCAACCTATATTGAGGAACTAACTGAAAGTAGCAGGAGCTGTTCACTAATGTTATTTGATTTTAGTCCTTCTTTCCTCATAGACCTCTAGCTATTTGCTTTATGTTCCCTCCTCCTCCGACATATAATACTCCATTAGTATGTATTTTCATTTGGTTAGAGTGTTACTTAAATTCGTAATAGATTTTTTACTTTTTTATAAGGGAGGAGTTTTTAAATATACTAATTAACGCATAATGAGACTCACTTTAAGACTTTTCTTATTCCTCTGTGCATTTGAGTGCATGAAATGCATGTGAATCTATAATTTAATTAATACAATTTTGACTTCCGATGGAACTTAATCGCTTCTTCATTAAATTCATATGTTGACGGACATAAATCAGTGACACACTTAAAGCATATGATATCATTCTCAGTTATTTCATATTAGAGATATATTCAAAGTATTCACAAGTGAAAATTAATCGAGATTTGCCAGAGCGAAAACAGTCATTAAATTCTTACTCTAGAAGCAAATATACTAAAGCATTCTGATGTGGTGAAAAACACAGAGTTCGGCGTAAAAATGAAATCACTGTTTATTGGTTTTATTGTATACAAATTTATATCTCTATCTCTTTTAGATTTTCCATTAAAGTGCAAAGCACTATTTTAACGAACTTGCGCAGCTGATTTAGAAGCTTGTACTAAAAATGCCGATTGACTACTCAGAACTTACTGTCGACACCAACGAGGGGGACGCCGACCAAAGAAATGTATTTTATATGTAGGTCGATTTACGTAAAGTTGTATATTGTATGGAGTATAGTATAAAGCGCTCATTTACAGCAACTTCAACGAAGACGGACCACTAAGGCGATAAAATGTTGTAAATAACGCACGCAAGACATCAATATAGTATTACTTCTAAGGAATAACGTTAACAATTTTACGCTAAACTTTTTGTTTTAATTAAAGTATGTTTGTCCATGTAGATGGCAGGGACAGGGCTCCAAACAATTTTAATGTTAATGTTTCAGTGTTTCATTTGTATATCCTAATAAATTATTTTTTTCTCGTTTCAGATTCCCTCCACATTCTCGAAATTCGAGCGGATTACAAGTGATCTGTAGACAAATTCCTAATGTTCTATGTTGGTGATTTTCTAGTGATCAATCATCTCAATCGGCGGCTGTTACCCGTATCATACGAAGGCTTTAGGTCATTATATTCATATGGTTATGGCACAAACTGATAGCTAATTTAAAGCTTTACAACCGATATTTCATGACTGACGTAACGGTCTAAAGTAACGGAACCTCCACCCAAATTGTGTTGCTTTTGCGTTCATCGATGACGGATCCGCAAGAAAAAACTCTCAAGTTGCCAAGTAAACCATAATAAGACTCATATTGAGAGAACCTAAGCGGTTATCGGATCGGATGGCGATGCACTGGAAACAACAACGCGGTGTAGTCTTTCATCCATAGATACAGGCGAGAATCAGAATTAGGGAAGTATAAACAAATAAACTATTTTAAGGCTTTTACTTTGCTTTCAGTTTGTATGTATTTGCAGGCAAATAATTCAATTGGGTCAATACATCATCTTCAAACTGGACACTGTACATGATAAATACGGGTGAGTTAGCTTATTGTTAAAGATATATATAAGTAGAGGACTAGTTAAAACAAATATCGAATTTTGTATAATTCTGTAGCCATATGGAAAAACTACACCAAAAATAAAAAGAGTGTTTCATTTACAATCAGTCTGTCAGATCAAGGTTTTGATAAAGTTTCTCATTTAAAAGTTATGTATTTGAAAAAGAATCCATACGGCTACATAATTTTAAAACTTATATAATGTAAGCAGGTTACTCGCATGTAGGACAATAATCTAGATTGACTTTAATAAATTTCAATCGAAAGAAAAATTAGGTACATTGGTTGAAATTACATTTATTAATGACCGTTGGGGATGTAAAGTGAATCTTGCATTTCAAGATTCCACCTCCTACGTGGTGGCACCTGGGCAACGTTGTTCGTGATATTTTTATCATGAATAGCGGCAGACTGTGAGCGACGAACTCTCATACTTCGGTTAGCCATCCAACTTCAGGCTACGAAAACATGAAAAAGTAAAAGTTACAAAAATAACCTCCCAAATAATGACGATCCCCGCAAACGTAATAAGGACCATTATTTATGGATATGCACCTCTATAGAGAAGGTCCCACCATCCGAGTGGCGGATTTTCTTAAAACCTGTAAGAAAGTTTCAGTCGGGCAACCCGACTTTCATATACCATCACCCTCAGTAAAACAAAAAAAATCTATTATATTGATATTATTACTCGATTTCTAAAGTGGGCGAAGTGGTACATTTGTATGGGAGGTACCAGAAGGGCCGTGTCTAGACTTCCAGAATTTTTCTCCAAAACTTTATCCTGTTATAGCTGTACTAAATACAGAATTTGGACACGATCGCGTTGCGCGTATTGATATTATTACTCTAGCTCTAAAGTGGGCGGAAAGGTACATTTGCATTAGGGGTACCAGAAGGGGCGTGTCTAGACTTCCAGATTTGTTCTCTAGAACTTTATCCTGTTATAACTTAAGGGGAGAACGAGGATATTCGAGCGATACAGGGATAGAGTTGAAGCAACAAAATTTTAAAAGAATTTTTAACACACTTTTAACAATTATGTAAGTACTTTATAAAAATGATTCTGAACTCGCAAAAAACTAAACAAAATCCTAAACAAATAAATATTCATTAAATTTTTACTACTTAATAATGAGATTTGTTATATTTCAGGCACCATACATCATAATGAAAGCCATAGTCCATCCTTAAAGCAAATTGTTTTTTTTTTTATTCATGAACCCTTAGAAATTAAATGCATTTTGCCAATTTCGCTCATGATGTTTATTTGCTGTTATATCCTGCATTATTTCTCTCTCAACCACACACTTTTTCGTTTCTCATTATTTAATTTAAATGGTTTCTCATTCATTGAATGTTATTTGTCATAAATAAAATGTTGCTCTTCAAAGAAAGTGGTTCTTATTAATATTCTTCTTGAGATGTTAAACAGGAGCAGAAAAAAACAAAGTTGAATGATGGCACACAACCCTACAGCAAAGGAAGAGCATCCTGTGTTCTAAATGAACGATGTAATGATGTCATTTTGCATTTGTTATCGTCGTTAGAAGGAATTTGTATTTTTGTTCACTATTTCCTCATCATGGTTATGAATGATGTGCTTTCAGGTATTTGTTGTGTTATTTATGTAAGACTTGTTGGCATTTATTTGCATTTAGGCAAGGTCTATTTTTTACTAAAGTGCTTTTTGGCAGCAGAAGGTGGAAATAAAGAGTTGGAAAGGATAATTTTTTTGGTAAAACTTAATATTTTTCCGCACCTGCGATATTGATATACATTGAAGGAAAAAAGAAAATACTCGTGTAAAAATTAATTATTTTCCGCTCCTGTCAAAACTGATGTTTTTGCGTAATGTTACAAATATTTTAATATATTTTTAAGTAAATACGAAATGTTACGTGTATACCGCAGCAATGATTAACTGTATCTCAAGTAGATTTTAACGTCTTATCGTTGAAAATTGTAAGATTTCATATTTCAAATGTTGTGCTTGCTGTGTGATGATTGTTATATCCATGTTGTATCGCAACTGTATCGTTTTGATACTTCATAGATATTGGCACATATAAATGCTATTTTAAAGAAGTTTCCGCCATTTAAAACTTACTCCCAAAAAAACGTTTATAAATAGCTTACATTTTGTAGCATGGTGTGGTTAATTATTTCAATATTTTATCCATATATTTAAATCGTTAAATCAGATTAACACTGCTTTGACATTTAATATCGCTAATATCTCATGTCAATTTAGTACTAAAATATCCCTAATACACATTGCAAACGAATTGACAAATAGTTCACTAATTAATTGTAACACATCACAACCACATTCTTTATCGATTTGGCATAACACCATATCCTATTTTTCTCTCCATTAAATCAACTATAACACAAACTGTACAATGAGATTTATAAAACTCCAAATAATTTTCTCATTGCAATAATTTCTTCCAAGAAATCATTCGATATCCCTTTGAGAATTGTATCTTCTGTTGTAACACAATTTTGTGCATATTATTTTTCTTCTTGCACCTCCTCCCTCTCAAGGCACACTCATGTACTGCTACAATAAATGCACTACTTTAGAGGCGAACAAATCTTACTTTAACAACAATTTATCAGTTCTTTTGTGGCGAAAAACAAGTATCTTGTGTTGTGTTCGTTTCTGTGGAAACCATTTATCTTGTGCCTGTCTTTCCATCCTCCTCTATACACTTCGACCTTTGGAATAAAATATTTTATTTATAGCTTTATGGATGCAAATAATACTACCATAATGATATTTTTGTTCTTTTTGTAAACATTCTATAGGATATATTTTGTACGTTGATCCTTGTTCTTTGCTACAAATTGAAACTTAATAGTTACTTGAGTTCACATGTTTGTGGTTGGCTTATATAGTCTCTAGTCAAATTGAAAGTAAAATAAACAAGTTATGTTTAATGTAATTTTGGAAAATCTCGAATAACGCATTTTCTAATAAATTTAAGTAAGATAAGATATGGACAATGCAGCTGGAGAGCAAAGAGATATGCGCACCACTCAATTTTGCTGCAGATGGACTGGAGTCAAAGTCAAAAACCGTATATGAGGAATGATGCGGTTTTTGGTTTTTACATTCAATAACATCAAAACAGCATTTTGTTCAGTGTGTCTTTTGTGAATTTCTTTACTTTTTGGGGTGATTAATAAATTATACGCAGTGGTTTTTAATTACGAAATAACATTTTTTTATTAAAAAAAATTAAAAAATTTTAAATAAAAAACACTTTTTAATGATGCGTTTAACCTCCCTTATTTTAAATTAGTTTAAAAATTGTGGTTCGGTACGATACTATTTATCAGGGTTTTTAGGGTTGGGCTTTCTAAGGAGCAAAAAGCCGCTATTACAGCCGATTTTAGCTCTGCAACGCTATTGTATTGCTTGTTGATGGAATTATGCCCTTTACATTTTCAATAGGGTTTATGTTAGGGAAACACATTGTCCACATTAAAGCTTAAACGTTTTCTGAATGATATCAACATTTTCTTTTCTTACTTACAACATTTCCCATTTTCTTGTTGACAAAACTTAATTTCTCCTGCTCAAAGCCCTACGCTCTTTTTCTAAGAGACACTACGGTGGTGGGTCATTGTTGGTTTAGGGTGGATTGTCTGCAAAAAAACTTCGGTTTTTTCCATGATATTTGGAATGTAGGTTCCTTTTATGACGTAGGCGTGCACTAAGAAGGGATTTTTTGCACTTCGGACTGCAAGAGTTTAAAAAAAACGTGGTAGCGCCACAAACAGTTTGCAATTTTAAATAGCTGTATCTTATAAACCATTATAGGCACGAAGTCTAGATTTGGTACGTATATCTGTCGTATAAGAAAAAATACTTTGTTTTTGGAAAGAAGGCGACGCCACGCTCCTTTTCAAAAATAGTTAAATGGATCGATTGCAAATATATTTTCTTTGTGTGATACTATCCACAGGGCCTCTATCATAGGCTATATGAAAACATAGTGGCACCGCCCACACAAATCAAAATTCCATTTTGTCGTATCTCACGACCCATTAGAGGTATGAAGATTAAATTTGCTACATATGTTACGGGTACAAGGAGGATTGCGTCTCCCTGGTAAATGTGCGGTGCCACTCCCCTTGGCGAAAGAAATAAACCTATTGCAATCAAACTTTCACTGTGTAGTACTACCCTTAGGGCCTCTATAATAGCCCCACACAAACCAAAATTCCAATCGTTCATATTTTACGAGCCATTTAATGTATGAAGATGAGGTTTCCTACATAAGTAAATGGTACATGGGGGATTACGTCTCGCTGGAAAATGGGCGGTGCCACACCCCTTATGTCGGTAATATTAATAGAACGATTGTAATAACATTTTCATAAAGTATATATTTAAAATTGCTTCGTGGCTGTAGATAGGATGTTGAAAGGGTATTTCCCCTTTTCGAGTAAACGTTGAAGTTGGTTGCTTACTTAATAAATTAAAACCAAACTTCTCTATTTGAAATCAAAATTTATTCTGTAAATTTTTGATAATTAATTTCGACAATATTGAAAATTCAAACAAACGCTGCGGGCGAAATGACTGAAAATTTAGTTTCAAATCAAAATTTTGACTTTAATGTGGTGAATTCAATTGTCATATATTTTATGAGCCCCAAGGGCTACCATAAATTATGACATTTAGAAAAAACTAAAAATCATGTTAAATTCATTTCACAAATGAATGTTAACAAGTTAAAAACATGTGGAACCGTTAAACCTTTACAATTTAAGGCCTTCTGCGATATTCAAATATCATGTCTTCAAGTCCTTGTTTTCAAATGCCTGAAAACTCACATGTATATCTGCTACATCCCAGCGGCGAAATAAGCAAGGCCTTCTGAGACATTCAAATTTCTTTCTGAAATATACCGAGCACATGTTCACTTCTTTAAAGACCACTGCTGCAGGCCTTCTTTGAGAAGGGAGAGTCAACGTTTTACACATTCCGTTTCCCTTCTCATAGAAAGTATGAAAATAAAAGTCAACGAGGAAGAAGATGTTCGTGTGTTTTTCTTAAAACAGTGCCTTTTCATAGGCTAAATGGTAACGTAGCTGACTAACAAAAGAGAGGTAGTGAGTTCAAACTCCTACAAGGTTTACTGTCGTTGAAAAAAAATGAAAGTATAGAGAAAAATATAGAATATCTAAAAATAAACTAAACAATTTGAGGGTGACCAACTGCATATATTTTTTTTTATTTTTTAAATCCTTTTTTTCGTGTGTATATAGGCCTTATATCAGGCCTTCTTGTAGGAAGTGACGATGGAAGGTCTTTCCTCCCAATGACACCCCATGTTATTTGGAAAGGAAGAGGGAATTTAGAGCACAGGCCTACTGACTGCTTTGCGTTCTAAAATGCCTTCTAGGTCCTTCCTTTTGCGGCTGGCTTACTACCTTCATTATGCCAATATTAGTGGGAAAAAGTGAATGTTGTCAATGTAAGTGCAGAACGCGTAAACAATCAAACTTATTGCAGTGTAAATGGTAACATGAGATACGCAAAATCTTTTGGACACGATAGACTTGAGAGTTGGGTTTGTATTACACTTTTTGAAGCACAAAGTATTGTAGCAATAATGTTTTTCTAAACTTATGCGATTTCAGTGAACAAGTGTTAGTGTACACTCTACACACCAACGATTAGGTTGCCAACGAAAGGAGTAGCAAAATCTGTGTTCTTAGTCTATACAAGGAGACAACAGCGTTCGATTTACCACCTTTTGAAACTAAATCTACTGCTTTACAATGTCTGCAAACATCAATAGGCCCCCAGGAACATGCGTTGGCCAACACTTTTATGAACCTCTTCCAATATCACTAATATTCGTTTTACTTGAAGTGTAACTTTTTCAGTACTCTGCCACTGCACCATTCTTGTATCACTTCTAGTTTCCTAGTATCATACGTAATATTAAATCTGTTTTAAGATAATTTAAACTTTCTATAATGAAATAGTAAAATTGAAATTACTATGTTATTAAAATTCAACTTTTTGATGGATGAGCAAGAAACTATACTGTACTTCAATAAATTTAACATTTGTTACTTCAGAAGACAGACAAATGTAGTAAAGCAGCACGAAGTAGAAAAACAGTAATTCTTCCTTACTCTACTTCCAGGAACTGAATTGTATCGGACATTATATTAATGGTTGGAATTAAAAATACAAGTCATTACCAAATTGTATTTAAATAAAATATTATAATAACTCTATGTTATAGTATTAATTGCATTCAATGTACGTATATTTAAAATGCATATAATAATGTACCTGATAACAGAACATTTTCAATTTAATGACCTCCACAACCAGGAAGATTTTATGCCAAACGATCCATATACATTACTTTTTTTAATGTTACATGAAGCGAAACACAATTTCGTAAAAAAAAGTATTTTTTCACATCATTGAAAAAAATCTTTAAAGATACCTAAAACTATATTAAAAAAACAAACTTTTCTCGAAATAGACGTCTAAGAAATTGAAAAATAAAGGTTAGTATAAAATATAGCAACATCTAAACACACAGGTGATAACAATTTTACCAAACGCCAAGCATGCAATATCCCCGAGGACAGAGAAAGAGCAATGACAGTAACAAATTGACATCATTTCGGTTGCATCTGATGTGTTGCGGTCCAAATCGTTCTAGTGTCTCTTGCAAACATAAACATCACTGGTACTGGAAACAGGAAACAACCAAGGAAGTAAATTGTTACCAAACGTTATAAGACATGTCAACGGACACGAAATATTTCTTGTTCACTTTGCGAAGGAAATAGGAAAAGAGCAACAGAGACATAAACTCAAAGTCTCTCTTTTGTACATCAAAACAAGTTCTGTGAAAAATAACAATTGTTTTTCTTTTTTTTCTTTGTCGAAGCAAATTTCATAACGAAAATAAACAAGAAAAGTAAGAGCAAATAAACATAATGTTAAACAGGAAAATGTTGAAAACTAATACCCTACATGCAAAACAAATTGCAGATATATATGGGTTACCACATATAGATTAACGGTCATATTCATAAAAAATTTCTAAAGTAGGTATGAAGCGTTCTCTAGCTAAAGTATTCTTTAGCTCTAAAAAACCTTTAATAAGAAATTGTATTCATAAACGTTTTATATCAGCACTTTAGCTTTATGTGTTCAGGTGGCAACGCCGACAGTTATTGGTCGTTACTGATGTAAAAAAACAGCTTTATAATCGGATACTAAAGCTTTATAATCGATTACCAAATATGTATTTGCACTTATAATAACTATGAACATTATTGTAGCTCAATTTTTCATTGACTACGATTCTCATGATGATAAGAAAGACTTTAAAGTAAAAATTATATCAAAAAATGTGATTTTCTTTTCCTCATGTTGAAATTATAATCGGATATCGATTACATTGTTTCCTTGTTTTGATTGTTTACACATCACGAATATTATTTCATTATTTACAAATTATTTTTGAAGAATTTTGGAGAAATATTTTTCAAAATGGTATTCATGAATGAAAAGTGTCTATTTAGATACTTTTCTATGTGCGTAATGATTAAGAAGAAAATTTCCTACAAAATGAATACATGCAACAACTCTTTTCAATAGGAAAAATGCCGAAAAACTCAAAATAAAGATCTCAAATTTATAAATATGCAATAAATTGTACAAACGTCAAGTTATAATATGCTTAAAGTAGAGACAACCCTACTTTAACTTTTTGAAGATGTGAATCGTTTATGAATATTGTTTTCTCGAAAATTGCTCAAAAATGGTTTATAAACCTCTTATAAGTTTTTATGAATAAGGCCGTAAGATTTCTCGATGGTAGATGTCCAAAATAGTATTCTGATAGAGAAAAAAACATTATATTATAGTCAAACGAAAGAGATTTTAAATTTTTTAAATCTAGCTTAACGATCAGAAAGGTTTTTTTATTATCAATATTAATGGCAATTCATTGTCACTCACTAGGATGACGCTTTTCGAACTCCATGACGAGTTCATCATCAGACTTTGTGACGAATTGTTGCATTTTGGAACATCATCAGCTGTATATATATCTACAATTATATGTAATGTCCACATGCGAAGTAGATATCAGCCGAAAATGTCCATGCACCGATCTATGAATTAACCATTTTTATATTGACACTAGTGGGCCCGGCAATGCTTCGCTATTGCATATTAACTTGTAATATATTTCACATTTAGGACTACAAAGTACTTTAAAACGGTACTTAAGCTCGACCGTAATATGTTGAGTTTATTAACTTATGTAACTAATTTAAAGTAACTTCTTAATATGGAAGTTAACTAATTATGTTTTATTGTTTTAAATTCAAAATATGATAGGCTCTGTGACGATAGTAAAAAGTTTATCATCAAAGTCATATCTATAGTTTCGACATGTAGATTAAGTTTTGTCTGTATGTAGGGAAAAAAACACTTCTTTCACAAATCGGAAACAGAAATTCCTCTAAAGATCAAAATTAAATTTTTATATTTATCTGTAGTAGCGGGAACCGTCTGTATACTAACTATGTCTTTGGGCGTAAAAATCACTTTTGTTATGCCTTCTCCTCCTATTGACAGCAAATGAAAATTTCGTTTGAAGCTTCAGGCTTTTAACCATAAAATCCTCCTTTACCATGTCTTCTTATCATACGGGCCAAGAATATACCCGAATACTCTCTATATATTGAACTCGTATTAAAATTTTTTGAGATAATTCGATCACCAACGTTTGGCTTAACAAAGTGATGCTCTCACGCGCTGCATGGCATATTACGCCGTCGTGTTGGAACCATTTCTCCTTCAAACAATGTGCAAGACATGATAAATAAAAAAAAATCAATTGATGGTCCACTTGCTCTAATTCTTCTACCAGTTGGATTTTATATGAATGTAGACCAAGATCTTGCCTCAGCATTTGCAGAGACCGAGTTGCTGAGAACGGCGTCGGTTCGATAAATTCGAGTCCCCTGTCACACTTACGTCTACAGCGTCGATGGCTTCTAGAAGCTGCTCAGATGGATGATTATTTCACCCTAAACTTCACAAAGGGCTCCATAAGTTTGGCGAACAGAACGCGCATTTTATCTATAGGATTTATTAACGATTCGCTCTCCTGAAAAGTAATTAAAAAAATACATATCTGTAAAGTAAAATAAAAACAAATCACTGTTTTAGTCTGCGCAGCTACCATGTGTCCTCAACTGCCTGGTGTACGGACCATTATTTGGTACAGTTAAAAAGTTAACTATTGAAGTGCGTGGGCAGCGCCTCGGCGCTTTTTACTTATTTAGTTCCAAATAGCCTGTTCATTAGGACAGATCAATTTGTTCACGTCGAAAAAAACGTGGTAATCGTATACCAGTATCGAAATCTATAAAGAATTCTAAAAAATTTCACTTAAAAACTTTATGTCTAAAATCAATTCCTAGTTCGCACTGAGAAGCATGAAGATTTCAGGTGGCGATACTTTTTTAGTGAATGAGCAATTATCGGAAACTTCAGACCTATGGGCTCGGCTTTAATTTTTACCAACCATTCCGATGTTTGGAGACTAAGACGAAGATAATGGTATATTTTTTACATTATTTACACTATTCTGCAAAATGATTTTTAAAAACCTAATTTCTGTATACAAACTCTCAGAGGCCATAACTTTTTAACCAATACATAGATTTGCTTCTGCAGTACTTCATTTAGTTTGTTGGAGTTTTCGGTTTGTGCTCATTTAAAAACAAAAAAATTCTATCTGAGATATAGCCCTTTTAATCTTCAAGTTGTATGGGCGGTGCCACGCCCCTTTATCCAATCACAACCAAATGTAGCCGGGAACTATCTACAGGTCAACAGTACCACTTGTTAAAATTTTCGTATCAATCGGTCTATTAGAAAAGCCGTCAGAGCGATTTTTGAAAAGTGGGCGCGGCACCGCCTACTTCCACCCTGTCTGTAATTAATAATGCTCCAACAACATATATACCAAATCTAATCTTCATACCTATGATAGTTCATGCGATATAGCCCTTTCGATTTTAAAGTTGTATGGGCGGTGCCACGCCCCTTTATCTAATCACAACCAAATATAGCCAGGGACTATCAACAGGTCAACAGTACCACTTGGTAAACTTTCGTATGAATCGGTCTATTAGAAAAGCGGTTATAGCGATTTTAGAAAAGAGGGCGTGACATCGCCCACTTCCACCCTGGCTGTAATTAATACTGCTCCAATAACATATATGTATATCAAATCTCATCTTCATACCTCTGATAGTTCATGAGATATAGCCCTTTTGATTTTCAAGTTGTATGGGCGGTGCCACGCTCCTTTGTCTGATTGGACCGAATTGTAAATCTAAACCACCCGGGACGCCACCCAAACGCATACAAAAAAATTCTTCAAATGTGATGTATAGTTTTGTTTTTTTATTCTTTTTTATGCATTAAGTGTTCTTAAAGAGTATGTTACCTTATGTAGAGAATCACAAAATCAAGTTGACGTAAAATATAAAAATTGCTACAGAATATTACAAAGTCAAATATTCATGAGGCTACAGCCTTAGATAGCTGTGAGCCAGTTATTTAGAGATAGATATCGAGACTCTTTTTAATAGAGACTAAAATTTTTTCAGCAAATTATCGTCCCCACCAGACACTGTTGACTGTTGTCGAAACTACCGCCCTACACATATGACTTAACTGAGTTATCAGCTCATAAGTGGACAAAGAACTGATTAATCGGTTTTTGAACCGTAAATCAAAACTTTGAGGGTGTTATGAAATTTTGGTTTACAGATTCATGTTGTACTCGACCAGACCTACACCATGCACTAGGTCGCTCCCCAAGTTACACTTACACTGCGAAGTTGCTGACGACAACAACGAAGGGGCCGGCAATGCACGAAAAATGAAGATGACTGGAGTCGGGAATCGAACCACTGATCTCCCGCATGGTAGTAGCGTGTTCTAACCACTATGCCACGGCCGGTCCACCGGACGGAGTGAAGGGTACATTAATTTGGTTTATCCATTTGTATCGCCCATTGGGAGGCGTGGTATAGATTCTGAGTAGATTTAACCTTTATGTGCTCGGATGACTACATTTGTAGTAATTTTGAAATAAAACTCTTGTAACTTTTTTGTTACAAAAGGGAATGGTACGAAATTTTCAGTAGCTTCCTAAAAAAGTGTTTTTACCAGATTTAACTTATAAAACCAATAATAAAAAATACTTATGCTGCCTCCACATCATAATTTTAAAATGATCATCTCCTGGCCGGTTGACTACAAATGTAGTCACCATATAAAATGTATGGAAATTCACTTTATTTTCAACTAAAATCAATATTTTTTGGTTACCGTTTGTTGAAACGTGTGCTTTAAGTATTGATTTTGTTTCTTCACAATTAGTTCTAAAGAATTAACGCGAAATACGAAATTATACTTGCTGGGTACGATCTTGGAGAAGACCGCAAGAGAACGATGTAGCTAAATTATAAGATTTTCAGAACGACTTGGTTGCAGAGCATAAGGTCATTACACGCCAGCGTCATGGTGCAATGGTTGCAAAGTATAAGAAATCATCAAATTATTTCAAATGTCGAATAAAGAACTATATACTGCAATACTGCAAAGCAGACTATATGAAATCAGGTATCTAACTTATATAGAACATAGAGCGTTCGTTGAACTTATATTGCTAGCAAGCGTCAATAAATTAATCGATGGGGATAAGATGCATTGTGCAGTTTAAACGATGTATATTATAGCTCTGCTACAATGTCCAAATGAAGCTATCCCTTCTGATACCTCCCATATAATTTTTCCTTTTTCTAATTTAGTCAGTTTTATTATCTTGAATTAGTTGACAAATCCTCAGAATGCCGAAACATTTGCCACACCCCTTCTGGTACCTCCCATATAAATGAGATCACTATATTAGTCTTACAATAGTAGACAAAGCCCCACCCCTTCTAATATACAAATGAGTGAATTTAGTGCTGTGGCGGAACAATATAATGGGAAGAGTATGGACTATGCCTCTTGGTTTGACAATTACCATACATGATCAGTTTGACTAGGCAGCAATAAAGCCGAACTATATTTACTTAGACCATACCACCAAAGCAGCAAGGTGCGATATAGAAAATGTAAGGTCAGTTATATTGAATATTATATTCAAAATACATATTAGATTGCCAAAAAAAACCAAAGCATGAGTAGAAAAGTTAATCTTGGCGTTGCCTTTGGCAATGTTCTACAATGTGTTTGATATAAACGTATTAGTCATTATATATTTGGAAAATCATAGGCATATTCAAGACAAAAGCATGAAGCGAAAATTCCGGTGGAGCTGGGCATATTAGCTTTTCATGTCTCTAATGGAACAACGCATTTGCATTCCAAAAATTTTGGGATATACATCTGAAATATGATTACTGTCCTGAATATACAACTTTGGAAGCTTTTCTGATGTTACTACTGGCATACATAAATCCAATTCACCTTGTCCAATCCTGGCGTGCGTTATCCATTTTTTACATACAAACATGGCAAAAGATGTTAGTTTTCCAGAACTATTTAGTTTTGTAGTAAGAAATATTATTTTGTCTTAAAACAAAATAAATTAACCACTAATTTTGAAGCTAATATGTATTTTTTACTTAGAAATCCATGTTTGCTACATTTGTAGTCATCCGACCGTCCACGTAAGTTTACAATCCCGAGCACATGAAGGTTAAAGATGTCCGTCTGGTTATCTGTCCCCGCCAATACAGAAGATATCAAACTGAAATTTAGAAAAAAAGTTATATCATTAAAACATACAAATTGCCCCTTTTTGGGGATCTTTTCCTACGATTAAAGCCATTATTTAAGAGCTATCTAGCTGAAACTTAGCATGTTGCATGTTGACTTTTTAGATGAGCAAGATCGGTCGGGGGACTGTCCCCGCGATTAAAGCCATAGTTAAAGAGATATCAAGCTGAAATTTGGAACACAAGCTCATATCCTCAAAGCGGAGGCTAAGTTTTTGGATAAGCCCGATCGGTCAAAAACTGCCCCACCTTCAATAATATTTTTTTCCTTTTTGGGGGTCAGTCCCTGAAGTTATAGCCGCAGTTTAAAAGGTCTCGAGCTGAATCTGTATATGCAAGCTTCTGTCTATTAAATGGAGGTTGAGTTCTAAGATAAACCCGATCGGTGAAAAACTCCTCCCACCGCCCATACAAATTGGCCCTTTTTGGGGTAATTACAGCCGCATTTTAAGAGATGTCAAGCTAAAATTTGGAGCACAAGCGTATATCATTTATGCGGAGGCTAAGTTCTATGATATGCCCGATCGGTTAACAACTTCTCCCACCTACCATTCAAATTGCCTCTTTTCGAGATGTACAATTTCGGACAAATACTGCTCCCACTTTTTGGGGTGCCCGTCTGTCTCTCCCCGCGTTTATAGTCTTAATTTAAGAGCTACTAAGTGGAAAATTGGTATACAAGCGGCGCCGTACAATAAAGCCATAGGTAACAAAGCTTTATGGTTTTATTTCCCATTCGATTCGATGCAGCAAGACTAGAGCGCGCAAAACAAACATACTAGATACATTTTATTCAAGAAATTTTCAAGTGTAAATAATGCCATAATGGCTTTATTTCACACCAACTGTGGGAAATAAGGCATATGGCTTCATTACCTATGGTTTTATTGCACGTCACCTATACAAACTTTTTTTTTTCTTTGAGCGGATGTTGTTATAATTTGAGCATTATCGGACAAAAGCTACACCCACTTCTCACACAAACTCCCCCTTTTATGCGGTGTCCATGTATCTAATCCCCCGAGTACAGCCGTAGTTTAAGAGCTATCGAGCTTTAATTGGATGTGAGAGGCTAAAAGTAACGTGAACCTATCATACAGACTACCCTATTTTTGCGGTTCAAAGTTTAATAAAATAAAGTTGTAGTGCAAATAACCAGTTTCATCACCGTTATTAAGTTTAAGCAAAAAAAAAAATACAAAAAAGCGGAACAACAGGCAAAGAGAAATATACAAAATACACCTAAAATTTAACCCACGGATTACACATGCTTACAATGCCACCACCAGGAATTTCGTAACGAAAAACAAAAAATTGTATCAAAGCTTTCTGCATCATCTATAAAACTTAAACAAAAAGAAAATTTCTTAACATGACTCTCACACAGGTTGAGCTATGTCTGAAGAACGTGGTGAGGGAAAAACTAACAGCAGAACTAAATGACTGCAATGGTTACGTCGCTGAAGTGCTGTCTCGACCTGCATAGACATCAAACGTAATGCATGAATGGAGATGTAATAATTTACGTGTTTCTTCCTCTTTTTTTTCTTCTTTTTTATTACTATGATTTTACTGCAATGACAATACTTCTCTGTGCTTATAATAATGATGACGACTATTTGTGTCATTCCTTATCCATAAGTATGGGTGAAGCCCTCATTCTTTTCTGAACGAATGAATAGAGCCTGGAAAGTGGTCGACGACTATGATGACAACAATGTCTGACATTCATAACAGCCAATAAATCTTAACAAATCCAACACACCTTTGTAGGGAGAGCAACATATTATATCACCTAATGCAAAATAGATCAGTGTAATGTGAAAATTAAATATGCGGATAACATCACGACAGTTGAATATTAAATATAATTAAATCATGAAAAATACAACCCAACACTAAATAAATCGTAATATAAATTTCCCAAACCTAATATGCCACCCATCATTATGGGGAATCCTTCTATCCCATAAAGTGATATAATAAAAGACTCATTTAACGAATAATAACAGACATAATTTACTTGACTGAAGGCATAAAACAGCAGGAATTCCTTGTTGTCGAGTATACAAATAATAACAACGCTTTAGAGTATTCGAGTGAGAAAAGAATGTAAAGCAAGAGAATAACTAACTAAATTGTTAAGTAAGACATCATTAAAATAAATATAACACTATAAAGTACTTCCTATACCGACGCCTTAAAAAAAAGGAAACCAACAATCAACATCATTACTCTCACAACATTACGCACATGCACAACTGAGCTGCTGACTGGGGTAGAAAGGCTAGGAATCACAGTGACGCCTTCAATTTATAACATTATAAGAAAGTTAGAGTTTATGGAGTATATAGTACTCGGGTAGCATTCCTGTAATAGGTTAAAAATATATTTATGGCAGTTGCAGAAAGTCGTGATTCAGAATTATGGGGAGGTGGATTGGCGCTGTCGTAATGAAATAAAGTAAAATTAAACTGTCTGTTATTCATTGTTATGGCCTTACTGCAGTTTACTCTCACTGATGTTAACAACATAGTTTATGCAACAACAATATGGTCAACATCTCCTCTTGCCTGTGCTTCAGCTTTGTCCACGTTGCGACATGGTTGAACCCTTCCACAATGTTAGAAAACACGGAAAAGATAGCGTACATTTGTATTTGAACTGAATTGGTCTAACTGTTTATTGTTGTTTTGTGTTTTGTTTACCGCCAATACTGCATAGATATGTAGAAACACTCAAAAATATATGTTTATTCTAGGGACATTATATTTGCATTCGTTGAAAACTGCAATAATTCTTTAAACTGTTGGCATAAAAGGGACCGGCCGTGGCATAGTGGTTAGAACACGCGACTACCATGCGGGAGATCGCAGGTTCAAACCTGGCTCCAGTCATCTTAAAAAAGAAAAAAAAAATTCTTTCATTGTCGGCTCCCCTCGAATGTTGTTGACAGCAACTTCGCAGTATTAAGCGTCGATTCAATCGTCGTGTCTAGTAAGAGCTTCTCAAACAGTGACGTTCGCATTCGTCGATAAACAAGTAGGTGCCGTTAGTTGTGAATCTAAAAATAGAAAGCGTGTTAATTCACAACAACGCGAGAAGCTATCCCATACCTCATTCATGGGGTGCAAAGGGAAATTAAGTTTAAGTTGGCATAAAAATGAAACGATATAAGATTGGCAACAAATGTATGCTTTAACAAACAACAACTTGCCACTAAACGTAGACAGTCGTACTTAAAGCATAAAATAATACAACTGAACTGAGATTTTTTTAAAAAATTCTTGCAGAACCACCCAATAGTTGGTAGAAATATTCCATCACCAATCATATAAAGTTATTTATAAAAAGCCTGAATTTACGGAATATTATTTTAAATTCTTGTAAAATATCTATTTGATATATTGCATTACCAACAAGTAACATAGCCTTTAAATTTCATTCAAGTACTTACCAAAAGTTTTAATTCCCAGCTCAATAAAAGTACTGAAATGTCTAATAACTAACTTTAATCCTTATAAAATGTGCAAAGTAAATATACGCAAATTAAATAAACTTTAGAGATTTGCTCTTGAGTTTTAAGCTTTTATAGATTTCCACACTTGCCCCTTTATAGCTTTAATACATAAGTAATAACAAAATCCAGTCGTCAAATAAACTATGCACACAAATTTTACATGTCTGTTTAATCTTGGATTATAAATCAAATATAATGGTATAAGTGAAAATAAAGTATTTCTTTTGAAATTACATATGAATGTAAATATTAATCAAAAGTTATGCAAAGAACAACAGAATACAGTATTTGTAGTATTAGCAGCAAAAACATTTTCATCGTGCCAACGAACGAAAGTTTAAGTTTTTGTCTATAAGAGATAGAACAAATAAACAGTATATACATCAATATAGATATGTGTTTGTGTGTGTGTACAAATAATTGTTGCATATTTACTCAACGCTCCAGTCATCTACATTTTTCTTTCATTGACTGCCCCCTCGTTGTTGTCGACAGCAACTTCGAAGTATAAGTGACAAGTCAATCGGCATGTCCAGTAAAAGCTTCTCAAACAGTGACGTTCGCATTCGTCGATAAACAAGTAGGTGCCGTTTGTTGTGAATCTAAAATAGAAAGCGTGTTAATTCGAAACAATGCGAGAAGCTATCCCATACCTCATTCATGGGGTGTAAAGGGAATTAAGTTTTTTTAGAAGTTATAATCGAACGCAGAAAAAACAAATGTTACTGAAACCTAAATTATAATAACGACTAGAGATGGTTTGATCACATACAGTGACTGCTCGATATGCGAAGCGCAGGAAGGATAACACTAAGGAAGGTATTTGTTGACTAAGAACTGAATGTTGTTTTTAAGGTAACTTAGGACGCAAATTTCAAAGCCGCACTTGTTTTTTTTTTCTATACCGTTATGTCAATAAAATAAAGTACTTCCACTACATATGTACATTGGAATAATTTTAAAGAACGGTTTATCATATTGAGTTGAAAATCCAAAACTCTCTACCAACATGGTCTTTAAGCCGTGCCAAGTAGTTTCAGAAGCAGTATATTAACAATATCATACACAAAATAGGTTTGTTTATAATAAAAGCACAAAAAATAAAAATGAGACAAAAATCACAGTGTTTGTTTAAAAGCCATCCGTTGTATATACTTAGAGTGATACGAGCTTTATTTCATTGAAATCAGTGCATAAATTTTGATTTAGTTCATAATTTACTGAGAAAGCTAAATTGATAAAATTCTGAATTTCCATACATTTATTAAATTTTTTAGAATGTGTGTTTGTGTTTTCTGCTTTGTTGTTTTAACTTATAAATTGATGTGTGCAGTCCCCACGATTAAAGATTATCCAAAGACAATTTCATAACATATTGTTTTTTTTTTGTTATTTACTTACATTTTTTTTTTTAATTTCCCAACGAAACAAAACTCATACCGTTGTTTTTGGTTTGTCAAAGGCTTAGTTTTTCCCTGTGGTCGCTTTGAAGTCAAGGTTAATTTTAACAATTGTATTTCGTCAAGACCAATTTTTTCAATTTTTATCATGACTCAAAAAATGTAGTTTTTTAGTTAATGATGTAGAAATGATCGATATATCAGACTTCATGTTGTGTTAAAAAATAGTGTTTATCTCTTTTGTACACTCCGCTTAAAAGCTTTTTGAATTCACTTTTTTTCGTACATTTTGGAAGTAAATTAAAAACTTTAAACGTGTTAATCTCGGAATCGATTGTTTGAGTTATGACGGTATTGCATCCAGAATTTAAAAAATTGGGGTAAACTAAAATAATGGAGGATTGAATCGATCATATTTCGATGTGATTCATGTAGAGTAGGCATATAACTTTTTAAAATTTTTGCAAATAAGAAATATGGCATAGCATAGTCGAATAGAGCATAATAAAGTATGAACTCCCATTATTTTTTTTCCGCACAGTTCATATAGCAGCCATTCAAGGTTTTCCTAAAAAGGTTACGTCATCCCATCAGCTGCTTTTGACATTTTGCTTTGTTGTTTTATTTTTTCACAAATCTGTCAGTGATTTCAATTACAGAGTTGCCAACTCGCAGCCATACATAAATTTGTATACCCTTCACCACGAGCATGAACAGAGTGAAGGGTATATTAATTTTGTTCTTCCATTTGTAACGCCCATAAGGAGGAGTGGTAGGTAAGACAATATCTTCTATATATATAAAAAATTGTTGCAAGTGTGTTGTGACTTCATAACTCACGAACGGCTGGACCGATTTGCATAAATTATTTTTTCTTCGTTTGGGTGTCGCCCCGGATGGTTTATATTTACAATTCGGTCCAATTGGACAAAGGGGCGTGGCACCGCCCATACAACTTGAAAATTAAAAAGGCTGTATCTCATGAACTATCAGAGTTATGAAGATGAGATTTGGTATATATGTTGTCGGAGCAGTATTAATTACAGCCAAGGTAGAAGTGGGCGGTGCCACGCCCCCTTTCCAAAAATCGCTCTAACGGCTTTTCTAAAAGACCGATTGATACGAAAATTTTACCAAATGGTACTGTTGACCTGCTGATAGTCCATGGCTATAATAGGTTGTGATTGGATAAAGGGGCGTGGCACCGCTGATACAAATTGAAAATCAAAAGGGTTATATCTGATGAACTATCAGAGGTATGAAGATGAGATTTGGTATATATGTTGTTGGAGCAGTATTAATTACAGCCAGCGTGGATGCGGGGGGTGCCACGCCCCATTTTCAAAACCGCTCTGCAGGCTTTCCCAATAGACAGATTGATACGAACATTTTACCAAGTGGTACTGATGACCTGTAAATAGTCCCTGACTATATTTGGTTGTGATTGGATAAAGGGGCGTGGCACTCCCATACAACATGAAAATAAAAAAGGGCTATATCTCATGAACTATAAGAGGTATGAAGATGAGATTTGTTACATATGTTGTTGTTGCAGTATAAATTACAGTAAGAGTGGAAGTGGACGGTACCACACCCCTTTTAAAATAAACAGTTATAACTGTCAAAATTCGACACTATATTTCAGTTCGCCTAGAGATATGAACAGTAAGGTGGGCCAGTTTTGTTATTCGCAAATATTGTAACCATATCTACGATGAATTGTTAGGAAATGTTACCAATAAACATTGTGTGTAATATCAATTCCTAGCTCGCGCTGGGAAAGCTTTATTTAATGCAGAAAACTTAAATTTTGATAGAAGTGTCTTAAAACTGAAGTCTGTACGCTTTTAATAATCATGGGGCAACGAACGTCACTTCTAAAAGAAGCGCAAACCGAAAAATCCTTTTATCTTAAAAAAAGTATCAGCTAGGATTTTAATTCATGTGGATTTTTTATGTACAATTGACCCCCCACCCATTTACCGTTTTTGTTGCCATTTTAGGTCAACCAATTCGTCATTCAGGCGAGGTGTGTGAAGTATGATAGACTTTCATTGAGACTTTTTTTGAAAAATCACCATGTAAAGACTACACAAGAACAACGTTTACAAATCTTGCAAATTTATTTTCAAACTGTGCGTTCTGTTTGCCCTTTGTGAAGTTTATGGTGGATATACTCATCCATCTGAGCAGCTAATAGAAGCCAACGATGCTGTAGACGTAAGTGTGACAGGGGACTCGAATTTATCGAACCGACGCCGTTCTCAGCTAACTTGCCATACAGTGCGTGAGAACATCACTTTGTTAAGCCAAACGTTGGTGATCGAATTATCTCATAGAATGGTAATATGAGTTCAATACAAAGATAGTATTCGGAAATATTCTTGATCAATGTGAGAAGAAGACATGGCAAAAGAGGTTTTTATGGCTAAAGGCATGAAGCTTTAAAAGAAATTTTCATTTTCGGTCAATAGGCGGAGAAGGCATGTCAAAAGTGTTTTTTACGCCCAAAGAGATAGTTAGTATACAGACGGTTACCGCTACTACATTGAATTTTGATCTTTAACGGAATGTCTGTTTCCGATTTGTAAAAGATATGACTTTGCTGATGAACTTTATACTATCGTCATAGACACTATGATATTTAGAATTTAAAAGAACAACACTTAATTTGTTAACTTCATGTTAAGGAGTTGTCAAAGTACTTTGTAGACCTAAATGTGAAATATATTACAAGTTAAAAGGCAATAGCGAAGCATTGTCGGGCCCACTAGTATATATATCTTTATATATAAAATTCTACCGTACGTGTGTTGTGACTGAACTCCTCCTAAACGGCTGGACCGATTTGCATAAATTTTTTTGTATGCGTTTGGGTGTCGCCCCGGATGGTTTAGATTTACAATTCGGTCCAATTGGACAAAGGGGCGTGGCACCGCCCATACAACTTGAAAATCAAAGGGGCTGTATCTCATGAACCATCAGAGGTATGAAGATGAGATTTGGTATATATGTTGTTGAAGCAGTACTAATTTCAGCCAAGGTGGAAGTGGGCGGTGCCACGCCCCCTTTTCAAAAATCGCTCTAACGGCTTTTGTAATAGACCGATTGATACGAAAATTTTACCAAATGGTACTGTTGACCTGTTGATAGTTCCTGGCTGTAATAGGCTGTGATTGGATAAAGGAGCGTGGCACCGCCCATACAACTTGAAAATCAAAAGGGCTATATCTCATGAACTATCAGAGGTATGAAGATGAGATTTGGTATATATGTTGTTGGAGCCGTATTAATTTCAACCAGGGTAGAAGTGGGCGGTGCCACGCCCCCTTTTAAAAAATCGCTTTGCAGGCTTTTCCTATAGACAGATTGATACGAAAATTTTACCAAGTTGTACTGTTGACCTGTAGATAGTCCCTGGCTATATTTGGTTGTGATTGGATAAAGAGGCGTGGCACCGCCCATACAACTTGAAAATAAAATGGGCTATATCTTATGAACTATCAGAGGTATGAAGATGAGATTTGGTAT
This sequence comes from Muscina levida, assembly GCA_964034835.1. Lineage (NCBI taxonomy): Eukaryota > Metazoa > Arthropoda > Insecta > Diptera > Muscidae > Muscina > Muscina levida. The sequence goes on along the minus strand of CAXIUB010000147.1, from coordinate 53,289 downwards.
ATATGTTGTTGGAGCAGTATTAATTTCAGCCAAGGTGAAAGTGGGTGGTGCCACGCCCCCTTTTCAAAAATCGCTTTGCAGGCTTTTCTAATAGGCCGATTGATACGAAAATTTTACCAAGTGGTACTGTTGACCTGTTGATAGTCCCTGGCTATAATAGGTTGTGATTGGATAAAGGAGAGTGGCACCGCCCATAGAAATTGAAAGTAAAAAAGCTATATCTCATGAACTATCAGAGGTATGAAGATGAGATTTGGTATATATGTTGTTGGTACATTATGAAACAGCCATGGTGGAAGTGGGCTGTGCCACGCCCCTTTTTAAATAAACCGTTATAACTAAATTAACACAGTATGTTGCAGTTCGCCTAGAGATATGAATAGGATATTTAACACGAAATTGGTAAATAGTGCCAAGGCGCTGCTCACGCACGTCAATATTTGACTATGTAACTGTATCAAACAATTGTCCGTACACCAGGTAGTTGAGGACATATCGAATCTGCGCCGACTAAAACAGTAATGTGTTTTGTATTTACATTACAGGTATGTGTTTTTCACTTTACACGAGAGAGAATCGGTAATAAATCTTTCAAATACAAATTAAGTTCCGTTCACTAAACTTATGGAGCACTTTGGCAAGTTTATAGTGCACAAAATCATACATCTGATCAGCTAATACGCAATACTATGGATCGACAACATTTACTATTTCGGTAATATTTATCCAAATCAAGCGCGTACCATGCGCACAGAAGAAGCCATAGTCATAGCCGGTGGACGAACAATTGATTTTTTATATTTATCATGTCATTGCAAAACATTCGGAGAAGAAATGGTTCCAACACGACGGCATACATGCCATATAGCGCATGAGACCATCACTTTGCTAAGCCAAACATTTGGTGGCCGAATTATCTCAAGACATGGTAATACGAATATATTATCCAAAATAGTATAAGGAAAATTCTTGATCAGTTGGAGAACAAGAAATAGAATAGTGCTTTTTATGGCAAAATACTTAAAGTTTGGTACACATACAGTTCTCGAAAATAAATGCATGAATCTTCAAACAAAATTTTTTATTTCCGGTCAATGGGCGGAGAAGGCATTCCAAATGTGTTTTTACGCCCACAGACAGTAACCAGTACAACACATAAAAATAGAAATTTATTTATGATATTTAGCGAATGTCTGTTTCCAATTAGTGAAAGAATTTTTTTCTTCCCTACATACAGAAAAAACTTGATCTACATGTCCGCAGTATAGATATAAATTTGATGATGAACTTTTTACGATCGTCATAGAGCCTAAGATAGTTAGTATTTAAAAAAAGTCTTTCATGGTTAACTTTCATGTTAAGGAGTTACTTAACAGTAACTTAGTTACATAAGTTACTAAACTCAACATATTATTTTTGTTTTAAAAGTACTTTGTATGTTAGATCTACAAATAAATAAATTTGCGTGAATGTGAATTATATTAAAAGTTAATATGCAATAGCGAAGCATTGCCGGGCCCACTAGTATATATATATATATATAAATAATCAGCATCGAAATCTGAGTCGATTTAAAGGTGACCGTCTGTCCGTCCGTCTGTCTGTCTGTCCCCGCGATTACAGCCGCAGTTTAAGAGATATCGAGCTGAAATTTGGAATGCATACTTCTATCCTCAAAGCGGAGGTTAAGTTCTAAGATGAGCCCTAACGGACAAAAACTACTTCCACCTACCATACAAACTCCCCCTTTTTGGGGTATGTCCCTGCGATTACAGCCATTGTTTAAGAGCAATGACGCTGAAATTGTATGTGAGCTTCCCTACACTAAGCAGAGGTTGAGTTCTAAGATGAGCCCGATCGGTCAAAAACTACTCCCACGTCCCAAACAAACACCCCCTTTTTGGGGTATCCCTACGATTACTGCTGGAGTTTAAGGGCAATCAAGCTGAACTTTTGTATGCAACCTTCCCTACACCAAGTGGAGGTTGAGTAGTAAGATGAAACCGATCGGTCAAAAACTACTCTAACCTCTCATACAAAATCTCTCTTTTGCGGGGGTGTCCGTATGTCAATCCCCGCGATTAAAGTATTAACCTTAGAGCAATCGAGCTGAAATATTGTATGCAAGCTTGTCTGCTCTAAGCGGAAGTTGAGTATTAAAATGAGACCAATCGGTCAAAAACTACTCTCACCTCCCATGCAAACTCTCCCATTTTGGGATCTGTCCGTGCGATTACAGCCGTAGTTTAAGGTCAATCAAGCTGAAATGTTGTATGTGAGCTTCCCTACACTTCCCTACACTTCCCTACACTAAGGTTGAGTGGTAAGATGAGACCGATCGGTAAAAAAAAACTACTCTCACCTCCCATACAAACTCTCCCTTTTTGGGGCCTGTCCCTGCGATTGCATCTCAATTTTAAGAGGTATATAGCTGACATTTTGTACGCAAGATTCAATCTCTAAGCGGACGCTACTTTCTAAGACAAGCAATGCCGGTCAAAAACTACTCCCACCTCCCATTCAAACTACCTTGCAAGCTTTACTTCAATAATAGGAGCTTAAGTTGTAAGATGAGAAATATCGGACGTATACTTCTCCCACCTTCCATACAATTTCCCCTTGTTGGGGGTGTCCGTCTGTATGTCCCGGTTAAAGTTTATGAGCTTTGGGGCTAAAATTTGGAATGTAAGCTTCTGTCCAGAAGCAGAGGTTAAGTTCTAAGATAACCAAGATCGGATTTAAACTACTCCCACATCCCACACAAATTCATATTTTTGGGGAGTTGCAAAAATCATAAAAATATGCTCCAACTCACCAACTCATAAACTTATCGGTGAGTCGATAAAAATTATTGACAAAAATGGATGTGTGAAGCTAAAAGTAACGTCCACCTCTCACCAACTCCCCTGTTTTTTGGTACAAAGTTTAATAAAATATAGTTGTAGTGCAAACAACTAGTTTTATCACCATGTTCTGCGCAGAGCATGCAATTAAAATTATGCAAGATGTTTTGACATTTTGTAAATCATCACATAATTTAAACTTAAAATTTATTTCATACAATTGAAAATATTTGTTTTTCAAAACAAAAATATTAAAAACAAAAATCTGACTTTTTAAGAAATCACGTTTGGTGCCGAACATTTTTGAACCCAAATCACATAAAACGGTGATATTCATTACTTGTACAATATTTCCCACCACGTAGTGTAATGCCAAATTTTTCGTAATAATTTGGTATATGCCTAATGTAGAGTGTGTTTTTGGTAGCTCTTCAGAATAAGTGTGGCCTATGTGATGCTCATCGGTGACCGCCATTGAATGTAAAAAGGCAAAAATTTTATTGTTATGAGTGTTTTGCATGAGTGTAATGATTGTTTTCGAGCTTTAATTGTAAAGTGATATACTCTAATTTAAACAGAAATAAATATGAATTTTATTGTCACCTAGATTTTTCATTTGGAATTTCCGAATTTTGTATGAAAATAGTTACGGTATTTAACCCCATCATTATGTGTACCTATTGGTCTGGTTGACTATTATGGTTAACTGTGATCTATTGCCACTTACGTCTTACTAATACATTTCTTGTGAAGCAAACTTGAATAAATCGCTTTAGATATTTACCAGTGGTCATTTCATTGTAATTGTAGCTACGAGTAACCGTATAAGATCCAATTTTTTACCTGCACAAATAGTTTAAAATCAAGTAAAAACAACCAAATTTTTCTTTTCCATTTGCGGCACCTTCTGTCGGTTTCCAATCACTTCAAAGGCTTTTTTGCTCCCACTCTACCTGGATATTGATTATTACACATTACAACACATGATTTTGGGACTCAATTCTAAAAACTGCACGTGAAAGTAGCCCCAAAAAAAAAGAAGAAGTTCTGCATCATTCGTTTTATCAGGTTACATGCCATAATAATTTAGTTTCTTTTGTTTGACATCATATAAATACTATATGGTGGCGTATGATTATCATAAGTTATATTCCACATAAATCATATGCCACGGAGTACAACAGTGTTATTGTAACTGATACAAAATAAACTCAATTTAAAATAATTTGATGAATGGAAAAGTAAAACTGTTGCTTATGTAGGGGAACGTTATATAAACAGATTAAAGGAATTGTAATTCTTAATTGTTTTAAATATTTTTTAGCTAAATTGGACTAGTGGTTCTCGAGTTATGTCAAACAAAAGAGCCTAAAATGTAAGAAATTCCCCAATACGGTAGTTACTAAATTCAAATCGATATTAAATTATTATGGTATGAAATGATCCGGAACTTATTTTTTGTGGTGCTACTTTCTCGTGCAGTTCTCAGAATTGAGTCACAAAATAATGAGCTGAGTTGTACTGTGTTAGTGAAAATCAAGTAAATACATTTAGAGGTAAATCGGTCACTTCTATCGACCTAGTTTAGCAAACAAAAGTGAAAGCGATGATTAAAACAACACTTTTAAACTTTTAAAACGCCACAAAGAAACTAGTAAACGTAATATAACCTTGTAAGGTGACTACTCCTTCTAGAGTGATGCGAAATTATGCTAGATTTACGAAAACTCAACATTGATCATCAAATTAAATATTTTACCGGCTGTATAATCACGAATGAGATTTGCATGATAAAACGGCTTTAAGTTCTTAATAACATCAGCGGTCTGGCAAAATATTGTGGTTTCGTCGTTAATCATTCTATATCAGTTATAATTCAGCTGCAACCTGAAAAGCAGTAAAGTTTTGAAGCAGCAACACCAGCAATAATACACAAACCATAAAATCTGAACGAGTATCAACGTAATGAAAATATTTTTTTAGTAAAAATTTAAAACAAAAACGAACGAGTGGAAAGAGCTGCTATATACTGAGCATCCATAAAGATGTAGCAACAAATAATGCATTGGCTTCACGACATGAATCTAATAGTTTTCATGGCATGTGCCATATACCAATACATAGACTGTTAAATATATGCGATAGAGTGTATACTATAACTTTAAATGCGAAAATATACTTGACATGTGCATCAATGTGTAAGTTCTACAGTTGGATTGCGATTTAATGAACATGGCCTGATCAAAAATGCAGCTAAAATTGCAAGCAATATTGTTCATATTAAATAAATTTGCGGGCACAGTCAATCATTACAGCGGCGATCATGGCGAGATATTTAACAGTTGTGGCTGTTAGTGTGCATAATAAAGTCCTGTTAATATGCGAAATTGTAATACAGTTTAAAATAAACCGAATCTTAAAAACAAAAACAAAAACAAATTGTAAAACAGTAATTAAATAACAAATATTCGCTTCCATTTTTAGAACAATTTGCCAAAAAAGTTTTGAATAAATTTAAAATATTAATCAAAGGAGCATCAACGCACATTGATTGAAACCTTGGATTTTCTGAAAGAAATTCAAAAAACAAAATTGTGCCATTCATACTTTTTATACCTAAAGTCAACTCAGAGTTAGACGATAATACATAAAATTTCCAAAGGCTATATAACCGTTATACTTTAGCCATTCAAAATTGATTTCTGTCTTGGAACTTTGTCTTATAAAATATTAAGGGAAAAATAGCTGAGATATAACTAACTGTAGTTCTTTTTTTAAACAATAAAAATATATTTTGTTTTTGTGCATTCAAATGTTCAAAGATTTTACTTTAATTGTGTATAATTCAATAATATTATAAAAGAAAAAAATTCATCAATGGGACTTTCACACCTCGCCTGAATGAAAAAACGTTGACCTAAAATAGTAACAAAATGATGTTTTGTTGGGAGTCAATTGCTCACTAAAAAACCCAGCTGATGCTTTTTTAAAGATAAATGGTTTTTTTATATATCCGTTATGTGATTTTTTTAATTGTTTAAAATGATATGCATGAAACGGCGCCGTGCAATAAAGCCATATGGCCCTATTTCCCATTCGATTGGGAAATAAAGCCATAAGAAAAAAATGAAAAAAATGGTGGGGCGTGACCCCCACCGCATTCGTCTCTCGCTGCAATGTTTTCTCTAGTACACCACTTTGTTTATCAACTTTGTAGTTTTTTAGGGAGAGTTATTTGCTTGGCTAATGCCTCCTATTAGACGATCAAACTTTAGATGACGTTAACGTCGTGCAATAATTAGTCAGACTATACACAGCTCATTCACGCCGAGGTGTATGCTTATATCTTAACTATCCCTTCAATTCGCTGCGTACTGTGGATGGTGTTCTGTTCGCCGCATTTCGGGAGACTTGCAAAAATTTAAATGTGCTCGAAAACGGACTCAATGCTCGCCAATGCGACCGTTTCTGCGTCAGCGATTCAAATTCGTACATTGTTTGCGGTCATCGAATCACATGTCATCTATCGAACCCGACCGGATGACATGTGCGTGCTCATGTGCTGCAATCTGCTGTCAACATTGGGAAAGCCAGTGCCAAATCGTTCGATGCAACATGCAATCGATCACAAATTTAAATGGGAGCAAAACTATAATCGAGTTGAGCTGACCGAAAGAGTTCTAACAAATGTGCCACTGTTAAATGTCGAGTACAAGAACGTATACGATCAGCTGATAAAGGTGATTGACGATGAAACGGGAGGTATTTACTTTCTCCATGTTCCGGGTGGAACAGGCAAGACATCCTTTTGTTGATTCTGGCAATGAAAATTAATGCCCGATAGCGAATAAACAAGCTTTGGAAATAGTTGATCGAACGATGAACTATTTACGAGGTGATTTAAAATGATTTGGTTTGATTTGCTCACGAAATCAACTGATTTATATAAACCATGCATGAAATCGTCGTCAATGTCAAGAAGATGAATTTGACCACGAACATGAGATGCGCATTGCAGAACCTTCCATCGTCTGCTGAATAATCGAGACAACTGATGGCGCTTGGCAATGGCCAAATTTGTTTTGATGTTTCGACTGAATTGATAACATTCACTGCAGACTTTTGCGAGTTCACATCGTCGAAAGAGCAACTCATCACATTGCACAAAATTATAAAAATCTCGATTGGATTAATTAACGGGCAGTACTACCATCGAAGAATAAAGACATCGTTAGCTTGAATTTTATTTTAGAAAGTCAAATCGCTGCAGAATTGCATTCGTACAAATCTGTTTACAGCGTGACCGACGAGGATGAAGCGACCAACAATCCAACCGAATTTTTCAACTCGCTTTATGTGCCGCATAAATTACAGATGAAGGTGCTATCGATCATAATCATATTGCAGAATCTGAATCAACCAAAATTGTGCAACGGTACGCGGTTGTCCGTCAATAATCTGATAAGTAATGTAATTTAACCGACGATCATTAAGGACAAATTCAATAAATAGGAAGTCCTTATCTTACGAATTCCGATTATTCCAACTGATCATCCAATCCAATTCCCTGTTCGGTTGGCTTTGGCAAGGACAATCAATAAATCGCAAGGCCAATCATTGGAAGTTAGTTAGCTGGTAGTTCTATGCAATCCCAGTGGATTATATACCGCACGTAGAATAATATTATAAGCGCCTCGATCTTCTGCGCTTCTTCTCCAGTTAGTCACACCGAGTTCTGTAAGGTTCTCAGTAACCTGGTCTTTCCAATGGAGTTTTGGTCGCCCTCTTCTGCGCCGTCCTTCGAGTTCATTGTCGAAGACTTTTCGAGCTGGAGCATTTTCGTCCATGCGTACAACATGACCTAGCCAACGCAACCGTTGCACCTTAATGCGTTTGACCAAGTCAATGTCAGTGTACAGCTCGTACAGCTCATGATTCATACGACGCCGATACTCTCCGTTAACGATGATGGGCCCATATATTTTACGGAGTATTTTTCTCTCGAATACCGCCAGAACCGATTCATCCGCTTGTGTCATAACCCAGGATTCTGAGCCATACATTAGGACAGGTAGAACCAGTATCTGGTATAGCTGGAGTTTTGTTCGTCGAGAGAGGGCTCTGTCATTGAATGGCTTGCTTAGTCCGTAGTAGCATTTATTTGCAAGCAGGATTCTTCTCCGGATTTCTATGCTGACATTATTTTTTTTGTTGATGGCGGAGCCTAGGTAGACACAATTATCTACCACCTCGAAATTATAGTTGTCAACGTTCACGCAGTTTCCCAAACGAGTAGATTCTTTGTTCGTTGAAACTAATAACTTCGTTTTGTCCTCGTTCACCGTTAGGCCCATTTTCGCTGATTCCTTCTGTATACCTGAGAATGCTGCAGTCACATCCCGCGAGTAGCATGTGGCTTTTGTTGAGCATAGTGCCATTCGCGTTTACTGCAGCTTTTCTCATTATCATCTCCATCACAATGTTGAAGAGATCGCACATTAGGCCGTCGCCTTGTTTTAGGCCTCGTCTGGTATAGAATGGCTCCGTAAGGTCCTTGCCAATCTTCACTGAAGACTTCGTGTCAGTCAGCGTCATTCCGCAAAGACGTATCAGCTTCGCTGGAATACTAAACTCAGCCATGGCTTCAAGTAATTTCTGCCGTATCGGGTTGGTACGTGTCGATCTGTTTCTCTTAGGTCTTTTCCAGGATTTGCCGAAGTGTGAAAATCTGGTCAGTTGTTGATTTTCCAGGTCTAAAGCCACACTGATAAGGCCCGATCAGGTTGGATAACACTGGCTTTAGTCTCTCACATAGCACACTCGACAGGACCTTATATGCGATGGGTAAAAGGCTGATCCCGCGGTAGTTGGAGCACATACTTGGATCACCTTTTTTCAGCACAGGACATAATACGCTTACATTCCAATCGTCGGGCATGCACTATTTAAGCCAAACCGTGCGCAGGAGCTGACGCATGCTCGTTATCAGCTCCTCGCCACCGGACTTGAAGAGCTCTGCGGGCAGACCGTCGGCACCGGAAGTGTTCTCTCCATATGTGCAGCACACTCTGCGTATCCGTGACCAGATTTCACTATTCTTACAGGTGGGGAGGCCATTACCGTATCCATTAGATCTTACTTTCTGGTAAAATTTTCGGGCCTCTATCCATGTATCGCTCAATATCCTCGTTCTCCCGTTCCTTCATCTGACGTTTTTTTCGTCTAAATAGCTGTCTCGCCCGCTTTGCTTTCCCCTTATGCCGTTCCCTAACAGCACGGGTTTCAATTGGCTGTAGCGTTGCCCTATAAGCAGCATCCTGTTCCTCAGACGCTATGCGACATTCTTTATCGTACCAGGATTCGTCTGAGCGCCGCTTTTCATATCCTAGCACGGTTGTTGCGGCGGTTGCCATGGAATGCGCAATATGCTGCCACTGTGTATCGGGAACGTCAGAAGTAGAGGCGTTGTGTCGCAAAAGTTGGGAGAGCTGGTTGGAGTAGGCAGTAACTATCTCTGGGGTTTGCAGCTTCGCGATGTCCAGCTTTCTTTGTGTTTGGTTACGTGCGTTTTTCGCTCTGCTCAATCTTGTGCGCACCTTGGCTGCAACCAGGTAATGATCCGAGCCAATATTAGCACTACGGATCACACGCACGTCCATGACACTAGATGCATGCCTGCCATCAATTACCACATGATCAATTTGATTTTTGTTGTTTTGATCGGGGGATAGCCAAGTTGCCTTGTGGATGTCTTTGTGCTGGAATCTGGTTCCACTCGCTACCATGTTCCTTCCCGCTGCGAAGCTAACCAGCCTAAACCCGTTGTCTGACGTGTCGGTATGCAGGCTGAATTTACCGATCGATGGACCAAGAACATCTTCCCTTCCTATTTTTGCATTAAAGTCTCCCAGAACAATTTTAATGTCGTGGCCAGGGCAGCGGTTGTATGTTTCCTCTAGGCGCTCGTAGAATGCATCTTTAATCTCATCGTCTTTATCTTCCGTCGGGGCGTGTACACAAATCAGCGTGATGTACAAATATTTC